>WBZZ01001109.1:0-152500 GCA_019918135.1 Paulinella micropora | reverse complement strand
GTGAGTGGCGGGGGGGGGGGGGGGGGCGATAGCCACGGAAGCCAAATGGGGAGATATACACGAAACGTACAAAAAATAAATAAATTTGCTTTTTGCTTTTTCTCCTTGGACGATCGGCAAAAAAAATCCTTTTTGACAAAAATTGGTGGCATCGGCTCAGCCATAACGATATTATTTTGCTAATGTGATCACAGAGATAGCTATAGGTTTTCTATTTTCGTTAAAATAACTAGTCCATCTATCTATATTCTTGTCTGCTTTTTCTCCGTATTTTTTCTCGTATCGTTCTTTAAGTTTCTTTCGTTGCTCATTGTATTTCTTCATATATCCTTTTTTCTTTAATTTCCGTTCTTCAGAAAGTGGTTTTTTATTTGCATTCTTTTTCTTTTCGTGATATGCTTTGTTGTATTCCTTTATCTTGTCCTTATTTTTTTGACGATGTTGCTTTGTGCTATTCTTTCTTTATTCTGTTGATAATATCCCCTTTGGTATTTTTGCATTCTTAAAAATGCGAAACTATCCCCGCATTTTTGTGAGATATACCTTTGTCTGTTTGCGTATTGTTCATCGGCGGTAGGCATTATTGATTCATAGTAATATTGACCCTTATGCTTAAATGTAATATTGACCCTTATGCTTACGTCAATATTGTTAATTTTCAGGAATAGTTGTTTATTGACAGGGGTTTACCAGACCACGAGTGACCGTGCTCGCCCCTTTGCCGAGGTTAATTAGGTTTAGAGGTAGGGTTGAGTAAGGGCTAGGTTCAAGGTTTGTTAAGTATAAGGGCTGGTTTTTGAGTAGAGTAAGGGTTTGTAAGTGCGTTCTTTCTCCAGGGCTTGTGAGGTAAGCTCACGACGAAGGTTCTGAATGGGAAGTCTGTGGTATTGAATTTGTTTTGGTTGTGTAGTAACGGATGCAGGCAGGCTAAAGTGGAAGGATAAATAGTACAGCCAGTGGGAAGAATACAAGTTGATTCAGGCAAAAGGGAAATTGCTAGAGATTGTAGCAAATGAAGGAGTGAATATAAGAGCAGGTGAGACGAAAATAATCTTGTTTGTAGTCTGTCCGACCCCATGGTCGGGCGTGTCCTACTTGACCCTTACAGGGTCAGACACTTTTTAAGTATTGAATTTCATTATTTATTATATATTTCTTCTTACTATTATCTATATTTTAACTTGTCCAAGTTGTCCAACCTTTTATCATAGTAAAGTGAAGTAAAATTTTTTTCCACTCCCGTTTTTATACAATAGAGAAAATATATTTTCTGGCGCGGGGTACCTGCCCTCGGACGTCGGACACTCATTAATACTAACAAAAATATTCCGTCTCAGATTGCTAAACGGCTGTCCAAGTGGTTTTTAACAACAAGGAGAATATAAGGGTTTAATTAGATTTATGATGTAAAATAATTAAAATAATATAATTATTATATAGGGACATAATGCCGAGGACACCTCAATTCACTAAGGAAGAAGTAGTTCAACGGAGAAGGGAAAGGGCGAAAGCATTTTTGAAGGCGCATCCTGAAAAGAATAGGGCAAATGCCAAAGCATATTATCATAAGAACCAAGAGAGGATAAAATTATTGCGGAAGGAGAAATACGAAAAAAAAAAGGCGGAATTACTTGAATTAAGGGCTTTTCGTAATGGTATGCTAAACAATATATAATTTATTTTATATATTCTCATATGAAAATATATATACTATTGTATAAACCATGGACATCTCTCACCGCCGATCGTATTGGACATATGACGACTTAAGACTTCATTCAGATTATGTAAGTGGAAACTATTTTCTAAATCTAGTCAATGCAGTTTCGTTTATATCGCCCGATGGAAAGTGGAATACGAACGACTGGAAACTTGTGGAAAGTATAGAAAATGGGGCGGAACAATATTGTTGTTGTTCGCACGAGATTACAAAGAATTACACTGGCATTATAAAAAATGTAAAAAACGGAAGCGAAATGGTGCTGGGCTTTGAATGTATCAAGCGGTTTAAGAACGATAAAATGAACGAAGACTTGTCGTTGCTTATTCGCACTCTTTGACAATCCGAATATTAAATTCTGTTGCTATTGTAATAGCAATAGGGCAATCCAAAAAAGATTGTAGAAAAGTATCCGAACAGAGACAGGTATTATCATAAGACGTGCCTCATAAAGAAATTAAAGTATTGCGAACTTTGTGGGGAATTCAAAGGATTTATTAAATGCAAGTGCTTGAATAAGTAAAAAAAAGAAGTTATATTTTTTTTGTATAAAGATATATAAAAAATTATATTTATCTATTAATTGATAGTAATATTAAGATATATAGAATAATTAATTTATTTTTATTAAAAAAATCCGAGCGACTATATAACATGACCGCACCGACACTGACCAATTAGCAATGGTATTGGAAACAAGAAGAAGCACTGAGAGATAAACCGCAAGATGTGGTCCTTATTAAGTGGGGGAACAAACAATTCACCACTGTGCCATGCCAAGAGGATTTTGTTGAATTGATTTTAAAAACGCCCAATGAACAGAGACAGTGTCAATACTAGGAAGTATTAATGGAAAACAAACCCCAGCGAATGTTTGCCGACATTGATGGCGATGAATTACCAATCTCACGCGAAAAAATGTATGAGCGGTGGAATACACTTATGGAAAATGTATTTACTAACGTAGGTTTGAAGTATAATCCGAAAAAGGCAAAATACTTGGATGCGAGTAAGAATGGTAAAATGTCGTGCCATTTTTCTTACGATAATGGCTTGGTATTTGAAAACTGCGAAACACAAAAAGAGTTCTGGAAATATGTGGAAGCAGTGATTGAAAGAGTCTGAGATTATCCCGACCTCTGTTTCACATTTGAACGGCCGACAAGAATATTGAGTTGCGAACGATACTTGATATTTGTGTGTATAATAAAAACAGGGCTTTTCGCACTATCTACTCTCGTAAAGATGGTAGTGATCGTGTTTTGCTTCCGTATTCATACACGCCAAAAACAAACACCTTGAAACTGCTACAAGATGTAGAAATAGACGATTATCTGATTATGCGACCCGATGACGATACATTTTACAATATCAGAATTCCCGAATATACAACTTTGAAACGATATCAACATATCACACTGGAAGAAATACACGAAATTATACTCAGCAAAGTAAATTGTTGAATGAAAGCAGAGAATGTTTATTTTAAGAACCAAGGGGACGCGAACGTGTATCATAAACGGAGAAGAAAATGACAGCGACAATTGCTATGTAGTATGGAGAAGGGACGGGTTATATTTTCATTGCCACGATAGTAATTGCGAAGGCAAAACTATAAAAATGTACGAACTATCGCCCCCTATCGTCGATAATATCAACACGATCGATGATTTACGACAACTTGCAGACGAATGTAATAATTTAGAAAAATTCACAGAGTTGTTAGATACTGCTCTGGCTTGGATGAATAAATTATACACTTTTGCTAACTTAGCAAAGCCAACTATAATTGAAGAATAATATTATGTTGATTCCAAAGGTAAGCAGGTGTTCCGCTACAAGACGGAATCGGCAATGGAATCATTCTTCAAAAACAAAAGAATAAAGACTAATTTAACAAAAGAAGACTCGATAGCACTAAGCAAAAACCCCGCCACATCGAATGTTGTTGATTTGTATAAAATGTGGACCACACACCCGAAAAGGCGCGAAGTCAATGACGTAATCTTTGATCCCAAGCATACTTTGATAATGATAAACAAGGGTTTTATAACTTGTTTAAGGGGTTTGAAATTCCCGCGGACACATTAGAAGACGTGAAATCATTCACGGCAGAAGAAGAAAAAAATGAAGCCTTCTTTCAACATATCTTAAACAGATGGTGTGGGGGAAGGCAGGACATATATAAAAAGGTGCTTGATATGTTCGCGAGCATTTACCAGAAGCCGACGGTGGCAAAAACTACATTTATCATTAGTTTTGACAAGCACTGAACGAGCAGGAAAGGGGATTACTCTTGAAATATTCAAATACATAATAGGTGCCGACATTAGAAAATATGTTATTCTTAGTCCTTGCTTCAAATGAAGAATGGGTAGTGCCAGCAGGAACCACAGAGCAACGATGGCTAGTCCTTGAAGTTTCTGATGAACTGGCACTTATGAAACCAGACGAAAAGAGAAAAGTGATTACAGATATTAGATCTATTGACAGGCAACGACTGGCGAAGTTTCTTCTTGAAAGGGACCTCAGCGATTTTAACGATCGCGAAACAATCATTACAAAGGGACTGCGAGAACAAAAAGTAAAATCTCTTTCAAAATTAAGAAAGTGGTGGTTGAATAGCTTAAACTTAGGATATATTACAAAAGAATTTCCAGAAATTCATTTTGGTACAGAGGTTTCAAAAGAAGCATTGTATGATGTATATAAAGCAAATGCGAATGATCCGCACACTTCACGGGTCAGTTTCTGGACTAATTTAAGAAACTGATGCCAGATGTGGTAGAAAAGAAGAAAACAATGGAAGCAGGTATAAGAATTAAATGTGTAGATTTATCAACCTTAGAAGAATGTAAAAATCAATGGAAAACTATTTATGGCGATAATGAATG
The DNA here is from genome assembly GCA_019918135.1 of Paulinella micropora. Lineage (NCBI taxonomy): Eukaryota > Cercozoa > Imbricatea > Euglyphida > Paulinellidae > Paulinella > Paulinella micropora. Next base: position 147,886 of record WBZZ01001109.1, on the reverse strand, counting down.
GACTTTTGACGACGACAATGACGATGAGTAAATAATATAAAACGGATTTTTTTTTGTTATGCTTATATATAACATGACAACTAAAAAAGATTATCTGAGCCAAATAGAAAAATGGACCCATTTAAGTAGCGACATAAAACTACCAACAAGCAAATCACTAAAAACTGATATTGTAGCATTTTACGAAAAATACCGACCGGAACAAAATCAAGAAGTTAATGAGAAGGGTGATAATGCTGAAGTTTTATTGCCTTCTTCCGATATGATGAAAAAAAAATTTATAATGAACCAGAAACAATAGAAGAATAAACATCTTTTAAGGAAAGTGATTTGAAGGAAACTGGCATCACCGAAATCAAGGTTAATGTGAGCGAGGCGTCACAACGTGGCGAAGCCACTTGTGTAGGAGAAGAATTGGCGAAAAAAGAACTGCTAGTTTTAGAAGCGCCCGCACCGGTGAAGGAAAAAAAGGTATCAATAAAAGCAAAGCGAAATCCACCCGAGGGTGGTTATAGTTGCTATGAAATAATAACGGCACATTTGAAGGTTTCAAAAGACCCGTTTGACTTTTTGTATATGAAAGTAGATGATCGCACGAAAATGCAGGAAGATATGGTAAAATGGCATAACAGCAGATACGCTCATATATCACCTGACCAGAGGCCGACACTCAAATATAATAAATTAGATTACAAAACATTTTTTAGAGATGTTTTATCTCAAGAGGAAGGCAAATTAACAACACTAAAGGATATGTATGAGAGGTTTCATATGTAATCTGCAGTCAAAGAAATATCTTTAAATTTCATCTCATCAATACTAAAATATGATGGGTTAAATGAAACAGGCTTGTCAGTATTTATTGATTTATAATAAACATTCAATGAAATGTTCGCGCCTTCTGCACAGGTTGTATAAACTCTATTAGTTGGATAAGTTTCAATACGACCCGTTTTTTAACCGTCTGTCCGCTTATATCATTGCTAGGAGTCGTAATCTGCCATGTTGTTGTGGTCGTCTTTTGGACGACCCATTTACAACTGAATTCTTCATTACTAAAAGCAGGAAAATAATCGTTTGCTTCTGTTTCTAGACTATAAGCATATGTGCCATCATAAAAATAGAATTGAAATTGAAAAGACCAATTGCCCACGGGATTTGCAGCCATTGTTAAACTACCAGAAAAAGAAACAATTATGGATTGACCAACTCCAAGATTAGAGATCGTTTTGCTTCCAACCCCAGATGTGTCAAGAGTTGTAAATGATGAGCCAGTCATGCTTGATCTAAGCACGATTGAGTTATACACATTTTGAATAACTCTCGTTAATGTTGGAGTAGCAGTAACGGCAATAGTTTTTGTATCTATTGACTGCTGTTCTTGTGATCGGCCGAATATATTCATATTTCTTTTTACTATATATTCTACGATATAAAAACAATTTGAAAAATTGTGTTATAACTCGTTTATAAATAATTATATTAAATTATGAACCATTTAGGCAATCCGTGGACATATCGTTTTTATGGATCTGTTTTCGCGGATGATGATTTAGAAATTGATGGTGTATTATTTGGCGATCACATTGAAGCAAACTCAATACAAGCAAAGACGGACGATATAACAATATCATCCCGAAATAACAATTCTTCTTTGTTGGTATCTGATACAGGCTATGTGTCAATTAATAACGAATACGATCTACCAATAGCGGACGGCAAAGCAAATCAAGTATTAAAAACAGATGGGTTGGGCAATACTTCATTCGCAACATTAACTTCAAGTTACATAAGCGACTTTGAACTGGATAAATTAACGGATGTAGTCACAACCGCACCAATAGCGATGAATAGTTATCTAACATATAATTCAATAAACTGGGTAAATAAAACATTTCCAATAAATGTTGATGAATTCGGAAACATTAGTATGGGAGGGAATTTGAAATAACAGGAGTAAATTTACTAAATACAAAGGATGTTGATGTTTGGATAACAGAACACAAGCCAAATAATGATAAAGTGTCCGCGGATGGTTCAATTAATACACACAGCGATGTGTTAATTACAGGCACACCCGCCGATAATCAATTACTCATTTATAGCACAGGACAATGGAGAAATGCGACATCGCCCTTTCTTAGATTAGATGGCACTGCATGGCAGGAGCATTAAATATGGAAGGGCAGAACATAACAAATGTAAATCTTGTTGATGGTATTGATGTTTCTGTTCTTGATGGTTCGGTAGTTAAAACAGCAGGAGACCAAACCATAGCAGGAACTAAAACTTTTAACAATCAAATTTCAATGGGTACTAATCTAACACCAACATTAGCAGACCATGTGGCAAATAAAAAATATGTTGATGATAATTGTGTGAAATTAACAACAGACCAAACCATAGCAGGAACTAAAACTTTTAACAATCAAATTTCAATGGGTACTAATCTAACACCAACATTAGCAGACCATGTTGCGAATAAAAAATATGTAGACGATAATTGTGAAATTAACAGGAGACCAAACCATAGCAGGAAATAAAACATTTAATAATCAAATTTCAATGGGTACTAATCTGGTACCAACATAAGCAGACCATGTTACGAATAAAAAATATGTTGATGAGAATTGTGTGAAATTAACAACAGACCAAACCATAGCAGGAACTAAAACATTTAACAATCAAATTTCAATGGGTACTAATCTAACACCAACATTAGCAGACCATATGGCAAATAAAAAATATGTTGATGATAATTGTGTGAAATTAACAACAGAGCAAACCATAGCAGGAAATAAACATTTAGTAATGTTTCAAACCGAGAATTGATTATTAACAGCAAGTAGTGGATGTAAGTTATCTATCCAAAATAGTATAGATGGGACAAATGCTTATGGAATATTTTTATATGATACAGATAATACAAATTGGGGGATTTATATGGCAACATATAACCCGCAGCAGGCAAAAGTTTAGCAAACGGCACAGAAATAGCAGGAAATGATATTAATAATTTTGCTATGCGGTTCAGGTGTAATAATTCTTCAACAATGGTTTTGTATGGGAGAATGGGTCTGAGCAATTGTTAATGTCGTTGAACGGGGCAAATGGGACTTTATGGACAAAAGGATTAATAACTGCGAGTTCGGGAGTATCAACAACCACATTAACAACAAGCGACAATATAGTAGTAGGTACTGGAAAAAGTGTTTTTATTGATAGAAACTGAGCAACAACTAATAATAAACTGGTTATGGGATAACGGAACAGGTTCCACGGCTGCTTTTCTTGGTTTTGGTGTTGCTGTTCAAACTTTGCTTTATAATGTTAATGATTCGACTGATAGTCATGTGTTTTACTATGGAGGCACAAATGAATTATTTAGAATTAATAACACAGCAATTACGGCTTCAAAGTCAATAAAAGCAAATGGTGGTCTTGATATGAACAGCCAGAACATTACAAATACAGGCCAACTAAATGGTAAGTCTGTATCAACTTGGATAACAGAGCACAATGCGAATAATGCGAAAGTGTCTGCCGATGGGTCAATTGATACACACAGCGATGTAGTAATAACGACACCAGCGAATGGTCAATTATTAACATATAATGGAACAAACTGGGTAAACTTGCTTTAACGGGTGGGATGATGTCAGGCGATATTGAACTGGGTGCTTCGACTTTTGTTATGTACTCAGGCCCGCAAAATATGACAACCAACAACTCGGCTGGTTTTGTTGCTTCTGCTTCTTCTGAATACGATGCAGCATATCTGGCTTTTAATATCAACCAGAACACAGATTATTGGTCTAGCAACTTTCACTACAACGATGCGACAGGAGTTTATTCAAGAGTTCCACCAAACACGAATACATTTTCAGGAACACCATACACGGGCGAACACATAAAAATAGACTTAGGAGCCATATACAGGATTAAAAAAATATTATGTCAGGTCTTCGTCTGCTAATTACATTGAAATGACACCGAGCATTTGGTATGTGTGAGTAAGCACTGACAACATTACATTCACATTGTGGGACAGCAGGAGTGGAGAGGCCTGGGCTTCATAAACAACTAAAACATATACACCTGCTTCAAATGCTTCTGCTAGATATATCAATTTCGTCGCGAACAAGGCGGGAAGTGGCGGAACTTCATTTAGAAACCAAGTCCGTATCGCCAGTCTGTATTTTGATTATGAGACATTTAATTATGACATAAATTGATTAGAAATATGACGAGCGACACATTAACAACAAGCGGAGCAATATCAGCAAGTGGCTTAATAACTGCTAGTGCGTGATTAACAGGAACCACATTAACGGCCAGGATTGATAACGGCTAATGCGGGAGTTGATATGAAAAGCCAAAGCATAACAAACTTAGCCACTCCGTCAGCATCAACAGACGGGGCGACAAAAGGTTATGTAGATACATTAGACGGGCAGAATGTAAAATTAACAGGAAACCAAACCATAGCAGGGACGAAAACTTTTAGCGGAATATTAGCAACTTCATTAGGTGTCCCGTGTATAGTAGGCAGAACCACAAAAGGAATAGGAGCAAAAGGGGGTTTAGAATTATATGGAACCGCTGCCAACATGAACGGACCGCACATTCAAGCATTTGTTCACAATTCCGTTTATCCTACATTCCAATTATTAAATTATGGTCAGGACAATATTGCTTTAAGTTTTGATAGTTATTGGGATGGTTCGAACTGGAAATCAAGCGACCCTGGCTCGAACTTTCAAATATACAAATTAAGTGATAAACTCGCTTTTAACTACAAAACGGGAGTAGCACTGGCAGGAAACATAGCATTTAGTGAGGCGATGAACATAAGCAATTCGGGCACTATAACAACAACAGGAGCAATAACAGGAAGTAGTTTAATAACCGCAAATGCTGGTATTAGTTCGGCTCAAACCATTACAATGACTAATTCAGGCTCGCAGATTTACTTTTCGGACGGCACGACAGCCACGTGCGGAATAAGGTGGCTTGACGATAACCACTGTGTATTTTGTCAAAGAAATGCTAATACGATGTACATCAAAGAGTATGGCGACATATACTTTCAAACAACAGGTTCTACTTCGCGAGCACATGTGAATTCAGTGGTTTTTATGTTCCTTCGTCTGGTTCTTCAACTTCGGTTCAAATAGGAACAAGAACAGGATTTCCTAATGAACCTATGATTTTAATTAGGTCTGCCAATGTTGCTAATAACCGCGGTTTCTTTGGTTATAGTGGCGGTAATATATATGCTTGGAGCACCACAAATACAAATGTGGAACCTTCGGGAAATTACAATTACATACCGACAAACTGTGCTGGGACATACTCATCTGATAGGAGATTGAAAACAGATATTAGAATGTGGTGATTGTTGCGAGAAATTAATGAAATTAAACTGCTGTTCATATTATTTGAAATCAGACGAAAAGAAAGAAAGTAAGAATTGTGGTTTTATTGCTGATGAAGTAAAAAAAATATTTCCAGAGTTTGTTTCAAATTCAGGTATGAAAATAGGAGAAGATGAAAACCTTGAAGGCATAACAAATACAAGATTTATTCCAATATTGGTCAGTGCTTTTTTCAACACGTGGCGGAAAAGGTGATTAATTTAGAAAAATAAGATAAAATTCTTTCTACTATTATAGAAGATCTATCTAAACAATTAGCAGAGATCCGAGCAGTTGTCTTTCCTCCAAATGCCTAGATTAAACAAACCATTCGGCCAACTAGGGGGGGTTGCTTTTTCCGAAATTTTCAATGACAAATATTGAATTTTTTTAACCACTTCAGAAATGATGGGAAAACGTTTCCTCGATTGTAGAATATATTAAAATGATATTAAAACATATTTTTATTAATAGGAAAGCACTTGGACTTCACCTTTAGAGATTGGCAGGAGCCGGCCTGACAGTATGCAGTAGCTGAATTTTCTAACTATTTACTATGTCGGCTACGGCGATTTTAATAAGGAAATAAGAGGGCAACATGCTCAGCTTGTCAGGAAAGTTAGTTTCGATTATTTTGTAGTGTTTTGCGTTATTATAATATGCTTTGCCTTGAAAAATTTGACTTGGGCGTGGCAGCAGTGATAGGACGTAGTAGTAGTAGTAGTAGTAGTAGTAGTAGTAGTAGTAGTAAGTAGTAGTAAGTAAATTAAATAGTAATAGTAAGTAGTAGTTAGCATGGGGGGGAGGGAGTTCGAAAGGGCAGGGAACAACATTTGCACCCTACCTCTTCGAACGTCCTAGTAGCGGCAGGGGGGGGGGGGGAGGGGGGGGAGGGGATGCAAAGTTGTTACACAAACATAAGTAGCATGCAATGATTCTTTTTAACGTGCAATACGGGCTGAATGCAATACTGGCGATACAGCTACTACCATAAACTAGAAATTTATCTGACTTTAGTACATTTCTACGGCCGCCTCACCGAAACGCGCCAAGTCTACATGGAAGACACACGCAAATGAATGGCAGGGCAAGAAAGAAGGAGCGATGGAAATCACCTGGCTGCGTGCGGGAAAAGAGACTCCTAGAGATGCTCAGCGTCTCAGCGCCATGGATGCTAAGGCAAACTCAAAAAAATTTGGTGAGACATTTGGACTGGCGGTGGGGGCTGAACCGCGCGGAGATGTGGTATTTGCAGCGTTCGCTGCCAGGCGCGTGATTACATCCTCGAGGAGCTGGTCGCCCCTAGGCCTATTTCCGTTGCTGTTGTTTTCGTTGCTGTTGTTGTGGCTACAATTATTAGCATGGTTGTTGTTGTTGCCATTACTACCAGCATGGTTGTTGTTGTTGTTGTTGTTGTTGTTTTTGTTGTATTGCTTCCGTTGCCTCTTATGACTAATACCTTCGTCATCAGAGCCGCCACCTGCGTCACTGTCTGCTTCCTCGCCCCCCTCGCCCCCCTCGTTCTTCTGTCTTCTCTTATTCTTATTGTTCGTCTTCTCCTTCCCTGTGCTTTTCTCAGTCTCTTCCTTTCAAATTGCCTTTTCTCCCTTAAGTTTCTTCTCGATCGCATCCCTCTCATCTCTTTCCTTCTTAGCTCTCTCTTCAAGCATCTGTTTGATTGCACTGGTTTGCTTCTGGGAGGGCCTGATCTACAGGCCTTGCACTTCCTTTCTTTCTGGAAAGACCACTCTCCTGGATAGCAATCAAGTAATATTGAGGCAAGTGGCAAGACATGTTGTTACCTCGGCTCCCTTCGGGGTTTCCTTTGGAGGCTTCTGCTTCTCCGGCCTGCTTGGATTGAGAACCTAGAAGAAGAAAAGGAGAAGGAGGGGGAAGAAGAAGAAAAAAAGAGGGAAAAAAAAAGAAAAAGATGAAGAAATATGAGTACAAGAAAGTTAAGAAGCTTAGGGTCAAGTAAACAACAAGTTGAGAAAAGAAAAAATGATTATAAAAATGAGGAGTAGAAGGAGAAGTAAAAAGAAGAAGAAGCAGAGCTACCTTTCTTTCCCTTCGTCTTGGCTTTAGTATCGGCGGTGACATCTTCTTCTTCGCTTTCTTCCAAGGATCCTGCACAAAACATTCCCTAAATTCAATTACGAAATAAAACAAATAAATTAACCAAATTTGAGCTTTTTCGGCCTGCCAGACGACCGAGGCTCTGCCGAGTTGCCTTTTGCTTCTCGCTTGCGCTAGGAAAATAGAAAGAAGGGTGGGGAGCGGGGGGGGGGGGGGGGGGGGGGGGGGGGGGGGGGGAGGGTAAAAGTCAAAGGCAGAAGTAGGTATTAGTCATGAATACAAAAGGCTAGCACAGCAGCGGCTGACCCGGTTTGCTTCCTGAATAAGCAAAAGGTACTTCTGTCGCCATTGGCGAAGCATCGGGGGATTAGTTGGGTTACCGATGAAGCCCACCCACATGGGCTTCCCTTGCTTTTCGAAATCCAAGGGGAACTTATCTAAAAGGCAAGAGTTCTTCAGGTTGAACATATACGGCCCCAGCAGCTGCCACTGAATCGTGTCGGCGACGCCATTGCCGGTCGTGTCGACCTCTCGAGCAGCGAAAATAAAACGTTTGGATCCTGCAAAAAAACACACCAAAACAAAGAAAGCATGTGCATCACAAGAAAGGACACGATATTATTTTACCACGATTGATTTGAACTGGCGTCTTCCTGTGCCAGCCAGCTGGAAAGAGGATAAAGAGCCTATGATTAATTATGCAAACACAATATTACTAAACGCGAAGCGCGGGGGGGGGGGGGGCAAGGCACCCAGGAGCACAGGGAGAAACTTCGCCCTCACTCGTCTCCACATGAGTGGTATCCTTGAGCTCAAAACCGTTGTACTTCATCAGCCTCACATTTAGTACAAGCGCCCCCTCACGGCACTTGTTGTCATCTGTGGTCAGCTTCCAGAGCAAGCTAGAAAGGGAAGGAGAAGTAGAAGGAGGGAAAGCATAAGAAAAGTCTCAAGAGGGCGAGACGAATGAGAAGGAGCAGAAGCAGCAGCAGAAGAAGAAGAAGAAGAAGAAGAAGAAGAAGAAAGAAGAAGAAAGAAAGAAAAAGGAAGAAAGAAAGGAAGAAAGGAAGGAAGAAAGGAAGAAAACAAGCAAGAAAGCAAGCAAGAAAGCAAGCAAGAAAGAAAGAAAGAAGCAGAGGAGGATGAAAAGAGAAGAAGAAGAAGGAGGAGGAGGAGGAGAAGAAGAAGAAGAAGAAGAAGAAAGAAAGAAAGAAAGAAAGGAGGGAAGGAAGAAAACAAGCAAGAAATCAAGCAATAAAGAAAGAAAGCAGAGGAGGATGAAAAGAAGAAGAAGAAGAAGAAGAAGGAGAAGAAGAAGATAGAAGAAAGATAGAAGAAAGAAAGAAAGAAAGAAGGGAGGGAAGGAAGAAAACAAGCAAGAAAGCAAGCAATAAAGAAAGAAAGAAGTAGAGGAGGATGAGAAGAAGAAGAAGAAGAAGAAGAAGAAGAAGAAGAAGAAGAAGAAGAAATCCAGCAAGAAAGCAAGCAAGAAAGAAAGAAAGAAGCGGAGGAGGATGAAAAGAAGAAGAAGAAGAAGAAGAAGAAGAAAAAGAAGAAAGAAGAAGAAGAAGAAGAAGAAATCCAGCAAGAAAGCGAAGAAAGAAGGAAAGAAGCAGAGGAGGATGAAAAAGAAGAAGAAGAAGAAGAAATCAAGCAAGAAAGCAAGCAAGAAAGCAAGAAAGAAGCAGAGGAGGATGAAAAGAAGAAGAAGAAGAAGAAGAAGGAGAAGAAGAAGAAGGAGAAGAAGAAGAAGAAGAAGAAAGCAAGCAAGAAAGCAAGCGAGAAAGAAAGAAAGAAGCAGAGGATGAAAAGAAGAAGAAGAAGAAATCAAGCAACAAAGCAAGCAAGAAAGAAAGAAAGAAGCAGAGGAGGATGAAAAGAAGAAGAAGAAGAAGAAGAAGAAGAAGAAGAAATCAAGCAAGAAAGAAAGAAAGAAGCAGAGGAGGATGAAAAGAAGAAGAAAAAGAAGAAGAAATCAAGCAAGAAAGCAAGCAAGAAAGAAAAAAAGAAGCAGAGGAGGATGAAAAGAAGAAGAAGAAGAAGAAGAAGAGAAGAAGAAATCAAGCAAGAAAGCAAGCAAGAAAGAAAGAAAGAAGCAGAGGAGGATGAAAAGAAGAAGAAGAAGAAAGAAAGAAAGAAAGAAAGAAAGAAAGACGATGGTGTGATGATGTGGTGAAACAAGGAAAGAGAGAGAGAGAGAGAGAGAGAAGAAGAAGAAGAAGAAGAAGAAGAAGAAAAAGGTTGCAAACCAGTCTTCATATTCCGCTCCGGAAATGAATTCAAAGAATCCCCTGGCAGCCTAAATGCGAATCTTGCCGTCCTCCACAGGTGGTGGAACTTCAAGGTCCTTCTCCTTCTCCCCCTCCTCCTCTTCTTTCTCCTTCTCTTTCTCTTTCTCCTTCTCTTTCTCCTTCTCCTTCTCTTTCTCCTTCTCTTTCTCCTTCTCTTTCTCCTTCTCTTTCTCCTTCTCTTTCTCCTTCTCTTTCTCCTTCTCCTTCTCCTTCTCCTTCTCTTTCTCCTTCTCTTTCTCCTTCTCCTTCTCCTTCCCCTTCCTATTCTTCTCCTTCTCCTTCCCCTTCCTATTCTTCTCCTTCTCCTTTTGCTTCTTCGCTTTCGCCTTCTCTTTCTCCTTCTCCTCTTTCTCCTTCCTATTCTTCTCTTTCTCTTTCCCTTTCTCCTTCTCTTTCTTACCCTCTCCTTCCTGCTCTTTCTTACCCTCTCCTTCCTTCTCTTTCTTACCCTCTCCTTCCTTCTCTTTCACCTTCTCTTCATCCTCTCCCTCTCCCCCTTTTTTCTTCTTTCTCGCTGGTTCTTTTGGCTCCTCGGGTCGCAGAAAGTTGGTTGGACGCTTTGGCCTCTTGTTCTTTGGTTGCTCTCCCAACCAGTCGTCCCAGGGTGTGGGCTTGACCTTGTTTAGGATCCCTTGTTTGCTCCAAGTGTACACCCAGCCGCGGACCAATCCCCCCAGATCAGCGTTGCCCAGTTCGTACTTACGACGAACGTGAACGGGGATCTCCACCTCGTCGAAGGGTACATAATCCTTGGACGAGTTGATGTTGAGGAAGAGTTTTCCCTGGCTGTCGACGCGGACGGAGTCCAGGATCTCGGCAGTATACTTCTTAGTACTCGTGGACATAGTGCCCAGAGGTAGAAAGTAAAGAAGAAAACGAGCTTGGTCGAAGTTGAAGGGGACCAGTTAATTCAAAAAAGTATCTGTTAGACGAAATTTTTGAGGTCGGGTGGCCAGCCCGAAATTTTTTTCGAGGGTTGTGATGGCGTTCACAAAAGTTTGTTGAAGGTTTTTATTGAGAGGAAATCATACTGGCTCGCGAAAACATCATTCCCGATCCTTCTTCCAAGACCAGATTCATCGGGAATAATGTTCTTTTTTTTTCAAATAGACTTTTGAAAAATCTTTGCCAGAAATTTTGTGGAAACAGACCAACCATTTTGCTGCAAATCCCCCCTACGTCTTCTCAACTCATCTGATAGCTTCTGAAAATATATGCAAATGTATTTTAAAATCATTAACATCAGTTTCCAAAAAGCTGACAACCAAACTCAATCTCTTTCCCAGCCTGCCAGCATGCCTTGCAACTGTCAGTTCATGCGCCCTTTTTTCAAAATTTTGTGCAGAGTTTGCTTCAAACTAATCAATTGATAGATCGTGGAAATTTATATATTATCTTAGTCATGGCTTGGAAGGATCGGGAAACATACGCTCACGATCTAATATAATTTTTTCTTCACATGTCAGCTTGCATTGTAACTGTCGGTTCACATACATACATACATACACATGCTGTCATGTGAGGAAAGAGATAATAACATTATAAGATCGTAAGATTTATTTTCCCGATCTTTTTAGGCAAGGATGATTATAATACACACGATTTCAGGATCTGCCACTTGATTATTTTGAAGGAAACTGTGCACGAAATTTTGAAAAATCATATGTATGTATGTACGTATGTATGTATGTATGTATCTATGCATGTATTTTATTTACTTACTTATTTGTTTATTTGCTTATTTGTTTATTTATTTATTTATTTACTTATTTACTTATTTATTTATTTATTTGTTTGTTTGTTTGTTTGTTTATGTATGTATGTATGTATGTATGCATGTATGTACATATGTATGTATGTATGTATGTCTGTATGTATGTATGTATTTTTACTTATTTATTTATTTATTTATATTTATTTATTTATTTATTTATTTATTTATTTATTTATTTATTTATTTATTTATTTATTTATTTATTTATTTATTTATTTATTTATTTATTTATTTATTTATTTATTTATTTATTTATTAATTTCTTTATTTATTTATTTATTTGTTTGTTTATGTATGTATGTATGCATGTATGTATGCATGTATGTATGTATGTATGTATTATTTTATTTTATTTACCTACTTATTTATTTATTTATTTATTTGCTTGTTAACTTATTTATTTATTTACTTATTTACTTATTTATTTATTTATTTATTTGTTTATGTATGTATGTATTTATTTATTTATTTCTCTTCCTCCTCTTCCCCTTTGTGTGTATGCATGGTTAGGCATGCTGAGAGCTGCCAAGGCGCCCATTTATGTGGGCTACCGTAATGGATGCTACGGCGTTTTCGCCGATCAAGACCTTCCTCATTCCTTTGCGCTGGGACTTCTTGAACCAGGTGGCCGTCCTTTGAGCATGGATGACAATGCTGCATTTGCGCAGCATTTCACCATGAGAATTGGGACATCGTTGCGGGCTGGAATGCACCCTATCAGCTTCGAATTCTTGAGCAAAGCAAGCAGAAACCCTATGCACCTCATCAACAGTGCATCGAAAGGGTTCAACTTGGGCGATGAGGACTGTCCCAGATCAAATGTCACGGTTGTTAGTGTGTGTTAGTTAATAGTGTGCGCGCGTGCATGCGTGTGTGTGTGCTCTCTCTCTCTGTTAGTGTGTGTTAGTTTGCGTTTGTTGATTATAGTGTGTGTGCGTGTATGTGTGTGTGTCAGATTAGCAAAGGGACTCCAATTGTGACTGTAAGTTCTGCCGTATCGAGGAACTATGAGATTTTGCTCAACTACGCTCCAAATCCGGATTCGGATATCACCATGCGACCGAGAGATGTGTACCCTGCGTGGATGCAAGCAGCAGCAAAGCTGCAAGTGGATATACCGGTGTGGACCTTGGATACTGATGCAGGTCCTCTTTGCTTCATTGTCCCTGTGGAAGAGTATCCTCTTCCTCTCAAATCGATTTCGTTGCCTCGCACACAAACTTGCGCTTTTGGACAGCATCAGTGCTACTAAAGGGATGCAGGCTCTGTCGAAATCTTCATCCATGGCGCTGGAAAAGAAAATGATGCTACTAGACAGTGTGACCTCACCTACTAGTTGGCATGGCGACACTACTAGCACTTCGCTTCAACGTGCAGGATCTGATGTAACTGTTATGTTACAAAGATCAAGCTCAAGCTCGAAGGTATAAAACTTTCTTATCGCTTCATGTACGTGAGTAATATGACGCTGCTTGTCAGGGCGTGGTGGACCCTCTGCGCCTCCTGCAAGGCATCAGCGCCAGCAGTGGTCCTGCAAAGGGCGTGGCTGGCGGTCAACTTTCTTCTTTTCCAACGAGGTAAATACGGAAGCACGCTTGAGCTTGGAGATGGCCAGGAAGCTATCAAAAAGGTATGAATTTAGCCTTAATGCTTTCTATCGCTAACATTATTAAAGTTTTTTCTTTGCTTTCCTTTGTTTTCTGCTTGGTTTTAATTGTGGTACATGTAACACTGTCAGCTCCTGCGATGCATCAGCGCCAGTAGTCGTGCTGCAAAGGACGTGGCCGATGGTAATCTTGCTCTTGTACAACGAGGTCAGTACAGCGACACCCTTAAGTTTGGAGATTGCCAGCTAGCTATCGAGCAACCTGTTACTGTTGCAGGCAGCAACTTGAGACTGTATGTTCCCACTGGTTCTCTGGTATGTATATTTGCTTTGAGGATGTTTGTCGGCTTATAATGATTTGTTGCTTTTGTAGGACGTAGCCGAAGACGCTTCAGGTGGTGAATCCGACAATGACATCGAGCTCCCTATGCTTCTAGACAACATTAAATGCGCCGAAGAAGAATCTGCTGCACGGTACGATATAAAGGAACTTATAGATTCCAATCAGCCATTGTACAAGATCCTGTGATTGCAGCCACCCCCCGTCAACCGAGCACGCAAGGATCCTACGCGCCCCTACAAAATGAAGGCCCGCGCAAAAGGGAACTTGAAGCTACAGAGACCGCAAGCGCTCGAGAAACTTTTGGGGATTACTTTTCCTGAGCTTGAGCATCTAGCCAAGTCAGTTTGCTGCAAAAAGTGGAAGTGTCATTCATTCATTGATGCACGTGATATGCTCACAGCGCGACAGAAGACCGCGTCAGTTTCTCTCAGTGAGCTTTACACTTGGGTCGTGGGCCAGCTCGAATCTTTTCAAGCCAAAGACGGACAGTTCCAGTACTTGTATAAGACTGAACAGGTCTGCAGAGAGGCTTGGCAGCGGATTCACTGCATCGGAAACAATGTCCTGAAGCGAGCACACAAGCTCCTCGCCAACGACATGAAGGTCTGGGCTAAACAGTCATCTTCGCTTCCCGAAACCGATGACATGGTCGCAGTTTTGCTCTGCAAGAGAGCTATCCAGAGATATGCAGCGACGGCATTTGGATGCTCCAAGAAATGGCAGAGGACGCCGCAGTACAGGAGTACGTTCGCAATAATTGGAAGGACATGTATCTGCGGTGGGGCGGCTCTGGACGACTTTACCCCGACGTTCCTCTGACAGTTGATACGATCAACAAGGTGTGGGCGGCTGATTATCGTCATGTCAAGTTTGCACGAGGTAACGAGAATATATCTTCTGGTCATGTACTCATATCAATTTGTCGCATGCGCAGAGGGAGATTTTTCGCAGTGCGAGCACTGCACTGAGCTTGCATCCCAGCATTCCCACGGCTTCAGGAGTGAAGCGCATGCTCAGGACTGGCGACGCCGCAGCCGCCTTCACCACAAGATCACAGGGAGTGCAGAGTGGCTAGCATGCAGCGCAAGAAGGGAGCACCAGTGGATTACCATGCTACAGTCATGTCTGCGGACATGAAACCGCCTGTAAAGATCCCATCCTGCCGCCCTGTTGCAAAAGATTTCAAGGGTAAGATGGTCTTCCGACTTTGCGTTGGCGTGAACCCTTGTTACACGACGGACACCCACTTCATTCTCACATACCTTGAAGGCGCCATCGAGCACGGTGCGAACAGTAATATTACCATGCTTGCTGCTCTTTTGCATTGGGAACCTTGGGATCCTCGTACCATGCAAGCCTGGAAATTGTTTCTGGAGTGGGGCCGCGCTGGTGACAACACCGCGTGGTCGATGCTCGCCTTCCTGCATCATGTTGTGGACAGGGGCCTCCGAGGTGAAGTGCAGTCCCATCGCAAGCCTCCTGGTCATGGTCACGATGGAGACGATCAAGACTTCAGAGTTATCGACATCGGATGCTCCTTCTTTATCACTAACATCGCTCAGGCTTTGCTGAAGCTCATCGTTGCGTTCAAGCAGAAGAGATCGCAATAAGTGCTGGTCGTTCTGGCGTGCAACTACGATTGGTTGACCCTTTTCAGCGCATGCATGAACAAGGCATTCAAGCATTACAACAAGCCCTTAGCCTTTCGCATCACGAAGAAGGAGCCTGAAGCGTTGCCAACCGCAGAGTTCAAGACATGGGGAGATGCTCACGCTGAATGGCACGGAGAGAAGGACGATCCCCAAGGAGCTCCGCTTCGATTGTTTATCAAGCGACCCGGTATTGCTCTGTTCCATCCTCTTGAGTCACCCCACCCCAGTCCGCTAGTATCATTTGTTTTCTATTTCCATTCTCTGCTCTGACTCAGACTCATATTATGATTTATTTATCGCAGCTGCTGACCTGCCTCCTAAGCTTCCTGTCGGTTACTTCGTCAACCCACGCTTGAAGAAAGATATTCGTTCTTTGGCGAAGCACCTTGGGCCGGATGAGCGCGCACACGTGGAGGAGATGCTGGCAGGGAGAAACTTGACTAGGATCGAAATCGACGGCACGTACTTCGACGGCGGCTTGCCAGGCCGCCCAGCTCACATGTCATGTGTGGATGGAAAAGGAAAGGAGTGGAGAGCAGAATTTCGGCTCATTGATGAGCTGCCCTTAAACTGGATGGAGTTGCCTCCCGATCGCCAGGCGAAAATGGACGCTCTCACACAATTAACGCCTGAAGAACTTCGTGTCTTGCCCCGCACCTATTTCGTCAACGAGGGAGCTCCTCCAGCTCACGGCGCGGTGCAAGGGCTCACAAGGGAAGAGAAGCTGGAGCAGGACTTGGCGTTTGGACATGTTTCAGAGCCTTGGCGAAAAGTTTCAGTCCTGCTGAGATCGTCCGAAGGCAAGGAAGCGTTTGCATCGAGCGCAATGGTAGTCAAGGGTCTCAAGCACTGGCTACGAATGCACGGTGTTCCAACACAAGACAGCAAGCGCAAACCGTTCAAGAAGGCGCAGCTGGTTGAATCAGCATGGAGCCATTTCCAAAGCTGCGACTGTGGGTTGGAGGAGGATGAGGAGGATCCAGCTGCCGCAGCACCCCCTGAGCAGGCAGCCTCTGACTCAGAAGCACCCCCTGAGCAGGCAGCCTCTGACTCAGAGCAGGAAAACAACGGTATTTGTTGCAGTGTCTTTGGGACGTTGAGTCAATATGTGTCTCACTGCGATATGTTTACTGTAGGCGAGCACAACGAATCAGACGCAACCATCAATGACGCAACTGGCAATGTGCGTGGTCGCGCACGGGGAGGCAACCGTCAGCGCGGACGTCGCTGCGCACGTCGGGCAGCTGGTGGACGTGGACGTGGACGCAAGCGAGTTCGAAATTCAGCTGATTCAAAGCAGGCTCAGCAATCCAAGCGCACGGGCGGTCGAGTTCAAGGGACCTCCAACCAGCCAGGCCCTGATCCGTGGGTCTGCCCCTGTTGTACATATAACAACGAAGAAGGAGGAGACATGTGTGAGCTTTGTGATTGGCCTGTTATGGACACCTCGAGCTCTGATGACGACGAGCCGCTGCTCGCCTCGTAAGTGAGGCGATGAGCTCATTACAACCAGTGCATCCAAGGTACGTGATTTTCCTTGATCCTCATGTGTTGGATTTTACTTGTGTTGCCTTAGGTGGTAATTGTACGTGATTTCCTTATCAGGTGTTACGTTTTACGCAATAATCAAATTAGAAAATTTTCTGACTTACCATGGATCAGACTTAGCCAGGTGCAAATACACTGCGTCTCTGTCTTTGCATTCCCCCCCCCCCCCCACCCCCCCCCCCCCCCCCCCGACGCTGTTCCCTCAGTACGGCCAGCCCATGTTAAACTTTCGAAGTCAACACATTATAATAAATATAAACACTAGGAAATGAGCAAAATAAGCTTTCCCTAACAAGCTGAGCACGTTGCCGGCTTTGTCTTTTCATCTTGGCATCCCCACCCACCCCCCTCCCGAACGCAGTCCCCTCACTGCTGCCCCGCCCAATTCAAATTTTTCAAGGCAAAAACATATTATAATAACGCAAAACACTACAAAATAATCGAAACTAACTTTCCTGACAAGCTGAGCATGTTGCCCTCTTATTTCCTTATTAAAATCGCCGTAGCCGACATAGTAAATAGTTAGAAAATTCAGCTACTGCATACTGTCAGGCCGGCTCCTGCCAATCTCTAAAGGTGAAGTCCAAGTGCTTTCCTATTAATAAAAATATGTTTTAATATCATTTTAATATATTCTACAATCGAGGAAACGTTTTCCCATCATTTCTGAAGTGTTTAAAAAATTCAGTATTTGTCATTGAAAATTTCGGAAAAAGCAACCCCCCCTAGTTGGCCGAATGGTTTGTTATTACACCCTCCGCCAATCATAGAAGTGGATGGCGACCTCACACCCGAATTACAAACAAGAGTTATTTCTGCGGATTTAAAACAACAAGAAAAAAAAATCGATCACGAATTTAAGGACGAATGGCGATGTTGTTGTTTCAAAGAAAAGCAGATGCGAGATTGATTAAATATTCTGTTCAGATGATAGTAATTTGTAGCGTAATAATCTGGTGTGTTGTTAGATTGAGCGACCCGACAATCAGTTGTGCTAATGCTAACATGTTTATAGGGGTGCTGACTCTTCTCATAGGAATAATCTGCCCGTCTCCAAACATAGGTTAAATAGATTCACATTCATATATATGTGTTCTATACCACATAGCATCACCCGCACATATTAAAGGTATAGCCTCATCAAAACTAACACACCAATCGCTGAAAGGTTTGCAAATACATTTAAACTTTAAATTTAAACCAGACTGGATATAATAAACACATGCATCTTTTTTTGTTTGATTTACTCTGCTATAGAAGTCGCAGGCGGTCCTAGCAATGACAGAGCACACGAATAATAACAATAAAATCATATCTACTTATATCATAATCCAAATACTGATAACCCAATAATATTATTTTTTTCTCTGTATTCTTTATTTTTTTGTTTTATATATTCTTTATTTCTGTCTCTCCATTCTTTCTTTTTTTGTTTCATATATTCTCTATTTTTGTCTATCCATCTTTCTTTTTTTGTGCTACATATTCTTTATTTCTGTCTCTCCATTGTTTATTTTTTTGTTTCATATATTCTTTATTCTGTTCTCTATATTTTTTATTTCTCTGTGCTATCTGCTCTTTATTATGTTCGTAGTATTCTTATTTTTCTGTGCTATATATTCTTTATTTTCAGTAATCCATTCTTTCATAGTTCTATTTTCTATTCTTTTATTAACACATTTTTCTGTTTTTCTAATCCATTCTCCTTCTCGCTGCCTTAATTGATATACATTTTTGTATGGATGATCTTCAAGTAATTCAATATAAACATCTTTATATTGTAATATTTCAAAACTAGAAATATAATGAAACATTTTTTTCATATTTTTCATATTTTTCATATTTTGTTCTATGGTCAACAAATCTTTGACTTAATATCTGACTAGTAGAGCCAATATAAATTTGATCTGTTTGATAAGACCTAATAGTGTATATTTTCCCTTGCTTGTAATCTGGCATGATTTATATGATTTTATATGGTTTTCTTTAAATTATAATTTTTTACCTTCTTCTTAAATTATATTATTATAAATTGCTTCTCGTTGCTTATCTGATAGCGGTAAGCGGCAAAGTATTGGAGTTTCTTTGGAGTTTCTATTCACTAAGTGAAAATATACTTTGCTAAAAATATTGGAGTTTCTATTCACTAAGTTCTGAGTGATACGGATTTTGTCAATTTCCTTCCCTAGCCGTTCTAGTTCCTCCAGTTGCTCCTCGTCTTTGCTTTTTTCTTTTTTCTTTTTCATGCTATATTTTAGCAGATAAAAAAATGTGGTTTCTTGAAAAAAAATGGTTTGAATATTACAGTGAAGCTAGAGCAGAACATAAGGGTCAGTCCAAAGATTTTATTACAGCAAAGGCCAATGAACTAAAGTGGAAACATATAATGCAAGACGCTATTGATTTTGATGATGCACCCGACAATCCAAATATAAAAAGATTAAAAGACACGATCAAAATGCTAAGCGGAAGGTCATCTATATATAACAACATGGACCAAAATGCGCTAATGGAACATCTTAGGGAAAATAAGATTAATATAGAAGAACTTGAAACAAAAATTGGAAATATGCCCATGAATGAACAACGAGTAGAAATGGCGCAATTAGCAAGGGCTAAAAATAAAGCAAAAATCCAAAAAATTAAAGACCTTATTGACCAAATGAATCGTGATATGAATCAATTGATAACCACTTGGGATATGCAGAAGAAAAAAGATCCTTACTTGAAACAATGACTCGTGATGGGATAACACATTTAGCGAATAAAGGCAGAGGCGAAATAAAAGCAACAGCAAGAATGGAAAACAAACAATGGCAGGCGAGGGATCTAAAGGAATGGGAACAAAGCAAGCTAGAATATGAACAGAAAAACCCAGAGGATGCTTGAATTGAAACACAAATAGGCAGAGATTACAAATCTATCGTGCCAAGTTTAACAGATACACCAAGGGCTACTGCAAGGTTTGTAGACGCATTGATTGAAAGTATTAAAGGAATTATTATGAGTCCCACATTAAATAAAATAGAAAATACCATTCACAGAGTAGGTCGTTATGGTGTGAGTAGATTGGCATGGAATCGCATATTATCTATTACTGCTAATCATCCTCAAATTCGTGCCATGACTGTTGCGGTCATGGGAAGACCGGGCGCAGAGTCTTTTAGAAGGGCATTAGAAGCATTAGCAAGAAATGAAGCACCACCAGAGTTGCCTCCGCCTAACTCTCGCTTAATTGCAGTGGGACAACAAAGGATGGGTGATTATGTATTGAAGGAAATGTTAAGAAGATTAGGCTTACAAGTATGAACAATAATGGCATGGCAGACATTTAAAAGAGGTGTTGAAACTGCAACCATGGTTTCTTTTGGTGCATTTCTAAAGCACATATACAGCATATGGACTGCTCAACCAGATGCTATTATTAAATTGGAAGAAGAACGATTTCACACTACTGGAAGCAATTATAATGGCCCTGCCACACGAGTAGAAAGTCGTCTCCAATTAGAAGATAGAACTCGTGGTAAGTTTCCTTACATTTTACCAGCAGACACTTTGGATTTGATTGCCTTTGAACATGATCTATTGTATGCTACTGGTGATAAAAATATTCAAAATTTCGCTGACCAACAATACTTTGAAATAATTACTAATATAACAGAGTATTTGACGAGTAATGGATTAGCAAGTGCAGAAGTTGCCAAAACTATTTCTGACAATTACAATTCAATGTTCTCAAAAGCAGATATATCTAAAATGGCATTACAAGCACAGTGGACGTGCCCGTAGTGAAGTATCATATCTGGATGCAATGAAATTCTGGAAAACTATTAAATTAACACCTCCAGATGCGAAATACAATGCTTTTATACACAATGTAGATCAAACATTGACTTCTATGATTGGTGTTATGAATAATGTGGGCAGTTTTGATAAAGATACTAATTTTAAAGTAAATAAAATAGCAAATCCTGCTACATTTAGGAAACAATATAAAACCTTGGTGAATTCGTTTAATCAAATGGTGAAATCACAAGAAAAAGCGGATGGTGTGAAAGGATATCTTATCGCACCGGCGAATGAAACTACAATTAATAATTTTATAGAAAAAATAAATACAATGAATAAAAAAATACTTCAGCAGATATAGAGAAGGAAATAATTGTTTAGGTTCAACCCACACCAAATCAAACAGAAATGGTAGTAGCACCTATTGATTCAATCGGACTCGGTAATAACTTGGATATACTTCAAGATAAAACATCCCAAGTGAAGCATTTGAAAGGATTTGTTAATTTGCTAAAAAATAAAAACTGGAAAGAAAATATCTTTGACATTGTCAGATTATGACAATCCTATTAGTGGATGGGAAAAGGCTATAAGGCAAGCATTAAACAAAGGGGTTAGTAAGTCAGATATAGCAGAGGTAGATGACGTATTAGATAAGAGAATTTATGAAGAAGTGAGGGGTAAATTGACACAAGAACAAATGAAGCAATTAGAAGATTTAGAATTGAAGGATTCGGAATTTGAAAAGGTGATACCTAAAGGTCTAACACCTACATCTGAACCACAACCAATACAAACACCGGCAACACAAACAACACACGCACCACAAACAACAGCACCACAACCCCAATTAACACCAGCACCACAAACAACAGCACCGCCAAATCCACAAACAGAGTATGACAAATATATTTATAAAAGTGGAGAAAATCAGGGACTTCCATTCTGGGAGGAGAAAATTAAAGATGAAAAACTAAAAGAAATGATGAAAGAATACAAAGTTTCAGATAATCCAGATCCAGCAACAACACCAAATCAAGTTATGGTTGATAGTATGAGAAGTATTGATCAATTGGTTGATAAGATTATGGAAAATCACCTGCTGATGAAAGAGAAAACTTATTGGCACTTATTCGTTTTCTAATGCCAAGTGATCAAAATGGTGGAATTGGTACTTCGCAAACAAACCCACTTATTAAAGGTCACGAACAAAGACGAGATCGTGTGCTAGAAACTAAGAATGATTTTGAATCACTAGACAACACAATTTATAGCAACACAAATAATCACTTTATGGTAAATAAATACAATAGAGCAGTCATTCAGACCAGAATAAAAGAAAAAAGAGAGTTTCCAAAAATGAAACGAAAACTGACGAGAAACTTCCCTGCTGAAATCCCGCGACAAGTTCAAACTCGGCCAGAAAGAAAAGATTTTAAACCACTTGTCAATCCTCCAAGTAATTATGCTTTTGGTAGTCCTTACTTTCCTTATTTCTATAATTATGCTTCACCACCTCTACCATTTGGTGCCGAATATGATAATTACAGATATAATCCAAACTATTTTCAAAACTTATAATATAGTAAGACATGCCTAGATCTATACATAAAGGATTAATAGCAAACAAGTTGCCAAAAACACTTTTGAAGCAGAATCTGGAGAAAACCAACATAGAAAAAGCACACGAGGAATTTACTGTTGACAGACCAGTAATAACAGAGTTAGATAGCAAAACACCGCCCAAATTTAAGAATGACTTGGAAATACAACCAATTAAAACACAAAGAGATAGCGTTGAATTGCTTCCTGATCAAGAAGAAGGAATATTGCAAGCAATGGGGACTATGGTTATATGTGCAAGCACTGGCGGAGGTAAATCAGTTATGATTTGTAATCTACTTGCCAAACAGAACATGTTGAAAGATTTTTATGATAGAATAGTTGTCTTTTGCTTAAGTCCGTGCCCGATTTTGGAAGACACTCTCAAGTTAAAAAAAGAAGACATAATCAAAGAAGATAGGCCTGAGTTAATGAGAGAAATATTAACCAAACAAAAGGAACTGATTAAAACTCAAGGGTTTAAGAAGGCACCAAAAATATTATTGTTATTAGATGACATCGCACAGAGTAAAACTTTTCTCAAATCAGAAGTGCTTACTGAGTTATTTTTCGCTTCAACACATGCTAAAGTGTCAGTCTGGGTAGCAACTCAAAGTTATACACAATTCCCACGGAGAATAAGAATTAATTGCCATTTGATGATTACTTTTAATGGAGTAAGGAGAAGCGAACTTGACAGACTGGCAGACGAATATGAAAGTCCTTTTCTCACTAAAAAGGAATTTTACAATATGGTTAAATATGCCACGGCAGAACCTTATTCGTTTCTAGCAATTAACAATACTGCTAGTGATAGAACAACCCAGTTTAGAAAGAATTTTTCTACTATATTGCCATTAAATAAGGATAGAGATATGACAAACATGTAAAATTGTTTTTTTTGTTTCTGCAATAATATATAATATGGTGGAATCAACTAAAATGTACAAGACCACATACAATCAAGCAGTTGCACTTTGGCATAAACAAAATGCACAAGGAAAATTTATGACAATTCGTAAAGGATCGCCCGAATACTTAGCGGTAAAGAAGATAGAAGAGGATATTAAGAGCGGTAAGATTAAGTGTCAATTAAAACCAAAAGTAAGCAAAACAAGTAGTAAGAAAAATGAACAACCTATTCCTAGCGGACAGCCAGATCAAGTGCCAGACGAAACATTGAAACGAAAGGCACCAGACATAGTATCGGCAAATAATTCGTCTCCTGAACCAAATGCAAAACCTGTTGAAATGTCTCCAGCACCTAAGGTTGAACAATCTTTACCAAAATTTGTTAATCCAACTCCTGTTGCTGTGCCAAAACAAACTACTACAACACCAGCGAGCAAGATAAAAGCAATAGAAGATGCTTATAAGGAAACTCCACCAACTGAAAAGGTTGCTCAAACTAGCGACAATGTCATAAGTCAAGCCATGGCTGATTTAATGAAAATAAAAGAGGAAAGAATTACGCACAAGAATATGAAAAGAATAATTAATGCTAATTGATAAAGTAATTATTATTATTATATAATGATTAAAAACACACATGCCGCCAATAAATTATCTAATGAGTTTAGTAATAAACTCAACGAAGCAAATAGACCTGCGAGCGATGGGTTTCAATTGAATCAGTTTGAATTGTGGAGTAGTCATGGTGCCCCATTAGTTAATCAATCATTAACCGAATTTGGCGATCTTGTCTCACATGAGAAGAGTACTATTTAAAGCACATTAACAGACATTCTGATAACAAAGAAAATGCGGATGTTGTTGATTTAGACACTGCTATTACCAGTTTGGCTTATTTAAAGAAAGCGGTTCAAAATGCTGAGGCAAGAGAGTTTCAATTGACTTCACCACAAGATGCAAGACTTGGCAATATACAAAATTCAGTTGATATTATTAAACAATCCGTTTCAAGTGAATAATTAATTATTTTTAATTTCTATTATTATTTTTTATTATAGGAACCTTGCGAATTTTACTATTCTACATGTACACACAAAACGGAAGGAAGGATTCTAAAAATACCGAGGAGTTGATGACCCTCAACAACCTCAGATATGAGTTGCCAGCAAACTTAGCACTCACTGAACAGGGAAGTATCTTTAAGAAAATTTTTGCCGATCAGCAGACTTACACCAGTTCGTCGGGGACTGAAATGATTTTCACATTGCAAGCAAGTACTGATTTTGTTTATGGAAAAAATTGTTATTTAACATTTGATATTAAAGCAGATGGTTTAGTTACGACTGCTGGAAACAACTGCGCCATTGGTTTTCAGAACACAAACGCCAATACTATTTTGAAAGATTTTTGTTGGAAAGCAAGGATGGCAGTGAACTTGAACGAATTGAAGATTTGAATAAATTGGTGCGAAATATTCTCCCGTGGCATTATCCATTTGATTATCGTCGGCAGGCACAGATGGCGGGACAGAGAGAAAATGTTGAAGTTAATGCTAATATTACTGACAATTCAGTTGTTGATTTTGCTATTAATACTCCTACGGTCGTTGGCACTGGTCAATACTTGAAAGTTTGTATTCCTCTCCATTACTTCTCAGGGGTGTTTAATGAGGAAGCTCTCATTCCTCCATCTTTGATTAGTGATATAAGGCTTCGTTTGACATTTGCCCCTTCTCAGGAAGCATTTACCATTATTGGAAGCACTGATGGTAAGGTTTCTGCTGGGTTTGAATGTTCTGCTTTGACTTATACTATATCAAATCCAGTTGTTAATATGTTGGAGACATTTTCTCTTACTCCCGCCATTCAAAGAAATATTTTGGAACAGATGGGAAGCAAGGATGGTCTCCCATACACTTATGAAACATATTACAATCAAAAAGCGAATCCGGGAACGAGTGATGATTTTAATCTTCATGTGAATAAGGCCGTTGCTCGTGCTCAATGCTTGTATATCGTAACTCAAAATGTAATTGCAGATAATGCCAGCGTTGATAACCTTGGAACTGCTCAAATGAATTATAAACAATATCAATGCAGTATTGGTGATTGGTATGCTCCGCAACAAAAGATGGAACTTGGTGGAAGCACTGATACACTCGCTGCAGTTCAACAAGGCTGTGCTGAATTGTATATTAACAATCTCCAA
The DNA here is from genome assembly GCA_019918135.1 of Paulinella micropora. Classification (NCBI taxonomy): domain Eukaryota; phylum Cercozoa; class Imbricatea; order Euglyphida; family Paulinellidae; genus Paulinella; species Paulinella micropora. Next base: position 122,668 of record WBZZ01001109.1, on the reverse strand, counting down.
GCGACTATGGGCATTCGCGATGCTTATATGTCTTCATCTGTTTCACTTGAAAACTTCCGCAAGTTTTATTCTGCTACTGCTGTTGCTACTACTGATATAAAGTTTGCCACCATTATCCAAACACTCAATTAGTCGCCACACATTGGAGCGTCTGGTCTTGCAGTTAATGACTCACGAACTGCAGAAGTCACTCTTCGGTATGCGGCAGATTATAATGCTACTCGTGCCATCACTGCATGGTTGAAATATGTCAAAGTTGCGTCTATCTACCCGTCTCGCTGCGTGGTCAAACAATGATTAAATGTAAGCATTATTTATTCAAAATATGTGTAGTCAAAAAAAGATTAAAAAATTAAAAATTAAAATATATTATTTTATAATATATAGCCAATGTCATTGCCATTTACGATAAGCAACTTAGAAGATGAGAAACGCACCCGCAAAAATTTCCTCCGTGTCTCATCAAGCGACAAAACAGAATCAAAATCCGCTTCTACTCACAATGGCCGTTTCGTTGTTGATCTCCCAGCAACTGGTCGTAATATTGATATAATCAGTGCTTATGTCGTAAAGAGTATCTCCATTCCAAATGTTTTTACCGAGTTATGCTAACACTCTCACATTGATTAAAACAACTGGATCTGCTACAAAAACGGCAATCGTAACAGAAAATCAATACACCATTGATACATTTATTACCGCCCTTCAATCTGCAATTAATTCAGCAATTACCCCTAACTCTGCAGTTATAACCTTGAACTCCGTTAATAAATTAAATTTCGCGTTCACTGGTGATACGTATGCTTTTGATTATGACAATAGCACGATTAGAGACAAAATAGGACTAACTGCCAATATTTCGGCCGCGGCAAGTAGCACGATGCAATCCATAGTAAATTTAATCGGCGAAACGGCCGTTTATGTTCATAGTCGTGCCTTAAATCAATCTGGTTTAGTTGAAGCAAATGGTAATTTTTCCGTAGTCGGTAAAGCCAACTTAGATAAACCGTTTGGGGTCCAGTGCTACTTTGAATCGTCAAACGATGTTGCCGATTATGTGCCATTTAATACGACGAAAAGTTTTAGATCTATTGATATCGTCATTAGAAATGCAAACGGAGATGTGCTTGAGTTCCTTTAAACTTCGAGGTTAGTATTCTTCTTAAAGTGTACCAAGCTTAAGCAAAAAAAGAAAATATAAATATAATGACATTTATAGAAAATTTACGTGTGCTATTCATTTTGATAAAAAAGATTAACTTACGACGACAACAACAACATAAACCATTAATTCCCTGCGGTGCCAATATTGACTAGTTTTACATATATTTGAAGAAAAATTACGCACTCATAACCGAAGAATTAATAAAGAACAAAAATTTTTGAATACATGAAAAAAATATCAGTAGAGATAGAACATAAAGTTGACAATTAAGAATAAATAAAGTATTTTTTTTTTGTTTTAGATGATGTCTTCAATGAAATTGACCGCGGCGTAAACATTTGCAGTTCCACCGCTTGTATTTTGTGCAGATATAGTAAAGGTTTTACTTGGTCCTATTTTGATGTTATAATGAGACAAATCAATGTATATTGATGAACCACAACACATATGTAAATATCACACTTCCGCCCGTTCTTGTAGTTCCTGCTGTATCTATTTCGGCCAATGGTGTGGCGGTATCGTAATTTGAATAAGAAGGTGTTCCTCCTAATATGGAATTAAGAATAATTCTCGCAATACCCGTTTTAGTATCTGAATTGCTAATACATAAATTCTCAAAGTATATTATGTTGTAATTCGTTTTGCTGTTGAATGTGGCGCGGTTTCTAATGATAAACATGGCATTTTCAGTTGCTCCTATATTCTTGACTGAATCATACGAATTAGTTAAAGCAATAGTCCGATCAATATTCCCTTCAACAGCCAAAACCATGCTCGCCGTTTTCATTACAACGGATTCGAGACTTGATGAATATGCCTTCGCATAAATCGCGAATGCCGCCTGATCTAATGATGGAGTAGTAGCAGTTGCATATTGAATTGAATGAATTGTTTCCATTCGTCCAGTTTGTGGGTTTTCTATTTTGAATGTAATTTGACCGCTACCCACATATTGAACAACTATTTCAAACACGTTTAATTTAGTAAAATCAATCCCTGGAAAGTTTCCAGTATTATTACATTTATCAACATTCCAAGCATATTGACTAACCAAATTTTCTACATTTCCTGCCGTTCTTACAACAGACATTTCCAAGTTTGATTGTCTAAAACATAAATTGTCTGCTGGTGTGCCTATGCCAATATCGCAATTAAAAGTGTCTGCTGCAATAGATGACGGAAACAATGCGGAAAATCCAGCAACTAAGCCCATACCACTTCTGTATTTAGCCCGTTCAATAGTCGTGATCTGTGCGGTTGAATTACCTGCGGCCGATGTTGTTAAAACCGTCATTGAATTAGCAGATGATACCACTCCGCCATTAGTTTGAACGATGTCAAAAAATCGTGTATTAATACCATATGTGAATACATTTTGTAATACTGGTGACAAAGTGGCCGTTCATAATTCTCCAAATGCCGTCGTTGGCGATGCGTCTTTTATACTATCGGTGTTTGTTGATGATGGTGTATTAGTGCTTTGTCCAAAAGGTTGATTTTATATTTTATACTGTATAAAATATGTCGGTAATAATACGAGAATTACCAAGCGATATAGTTGGACACATAAGAACATTTGTTTATTCAGAAATGTCCCAGCAGAATTACAAAAAAGAATTTTGTAATATATGTGGCTTGTCTCGCACATTCCGATCGCATCCCCAGATGGTGTTTTTCACGATTTGTTCTATTAATTGCTACAGACAAGAGTCTAATATTAGGGCAAGATATCGCGAACCGCCTTTAATCATTGTTAAATATTAATCTTTTTGAACTTTTTGTTTATTTCTTGTGCTTCTTCTTAATGGCTTTGCTTCCTCCGATTGTTCTTCTTTTTGTTTTGCTTCTTTCTTCTCTTTGATAAACTTATTAACAATAACTGCTCCAATCTTGCTTATCTTTCTTAATTCTGTATTTGTTATTCTTCCCCCGTGATCGTCCCATATCTGTTCGAGCAATTTACACTTATCCTCTCTGCTAGCCTTTTTTCCTAATGATTGATATTTGCTTTCTTCTTCTCCGTTGTCGCTTTCAGTTTCATTAATATTATTTAAATTCAAACATAAACCTATTTTGCGTCTTAATTCTTCCAACTCTGTTTTAATTCCTTCTGCTTTTATTTCTTCAGGGTCGGCCACATTAACCCATGAATAACTAGAACTAGTAAGCATATCACCATGACCAAGAACATTAGAAACCCACGTATTAAAATTCTCTGATTTCGGATTGGCAAAATTACTACGACAAACTAGCATATAGTTTTCGCAACATACTGCTTTTCTGTGTGTATTCTGAAAGCCAAGGGAAGATGTTAATAATTCTTTTACTAAATTCATTATTCTTTTGTTTATCAAGCACACCCTCATTGTTAATGACAACTGCTTTTTTCTTTTTGAAATGTTTCCTTATTGAATTGATTGTTCAATTACGAATTCAGGAGTAAAAAGGACAACAGGTCTCTCAGTCCAATTCTTTTCTGCCCTTCTCTTTTCTTTGCTAAATTATTCACTCGCAACCAAGAAGGTTTATCTGCCATTAATTCATATGTGTTTTTATCAAATATTTCAACAGGTCTTGCTCCAATTGCTATCATCAAAGCAAGTAGTTTAAGATAAGGTCATTACTTAGTATCATATAACAAGTGATTCGGCCAAATGTGGGGTATCAATTTTTCCGAAATTGTCCTACAGGTGATTTTGCACTTTTTGATTCAGACATTGAAAATGTGTTTTATTTAGTAAAAATAATCTTGAATAAGCTGAATAACGTATTAAAAATGATTTGCCAGTTATATTGAAGCTAAATTGTGTCAATACATTGACTGATCCAGACACCTGCTGTGAGGGGGGGGGGGCGGGGGGGGGTGGGGGGGGCCGGGGGGGGGGGGGGGGGGGGGAGGCACCGGGAGGAGTAAAAAAAGAGAATACATTTTAATCACACAATACATTCTTTTTATTTTTCAAATAAATCTAATTTTTAGTATTTTTGAGAAACTTCAACGCTCAACTTACTGATTTTTGAGTGCCATAGCCGCAAGTGCAAAATCATAATAATTATAGCCGGGTGAGCTGTTGGGTGGGAATGGATAGATACCGCGAGTGGCTGTGTTTTGCATAGCCTGCTGTGCAGCTCTCTTCTTTTTCTTCTTCTTCTTTTTCTTCTTTTTCTTCTTATTCTTCTTCTTCTTCTTCTTCTTCTTTTTTTTTTTTCTTCTCTTTCTTCGTCTGTTCTTCTTCCTCTGACTCACTACTACTAGAGCTATCACTAGTACTAGTGCTATCGTCACTGTCTGAGTCACTGGAGCTGTCTTTCTTCTTCTTTTCCTTCTTTTTCTTCTTTTCTTTACCTTTTTCTTCCTCAGAGCCTTGCGTCTCCTTATCCTTCTCTGTTTCTCCATTGTTCTTTCCTTTACCTTCCTTCCCTGCTTCTTTCTTTTCATACTGTTTCAAAAGCTTCTCCATGTTCTCATTCATTTTGCTACTATGTTCTTTCATTGCCTCCTTCAAAATCGCTTGCAAAGAGGCTTCGGAGACACCACTAGTACTACACTACATATGTATCATTAATTAGACAACAACATAACAGCTGCAGAGTGAGAACAGACCTGGTTGGCTTGCTCAAGTTTCTCCTCGGCTTCCGATTCCTCGTCCGGAGGCGTGGAGGGCTGCTCCTTCTTGCCCTTTTTCACCTTCTTCTGCTTCACCTTCTGCTTTGCCTTCAAATTTTTCTTCTTTTTTGTATTCTCCTCGACTATAACCTCATCTTCACTAGTTTCACCCTCCTCATCCTCTGGTTCAGGCGCAGTGTCACTGCTACCTAGTATCAAACAATAAAATTCATAAGAGAACTGTGTTACATAGAACAGTGTTGACGCAAAGAACCTGGTGTAAATTTCCTTGGCCTTTTGATCCGGCGATCAGAAGAGCGCAAAGGTTTGTAGCCTTGCTCTACTGCTGCTCTGTTCCTCTATCACACCATAAAAATGAAGAGCTAAAAAAGCAGCAATAAATAAAGCTAAAGCCCTTTGCGCAATAATTGCATACCTTAGCCTTGCCTGCCAACTCCTTAACTAGCAAAGCCTTCCATCTGTATCTTCGAAGAATGGGGGGGATTCGTAGGATCCCCAACATATGGAAGGAAAAAGGTCAACACGTCTTCAATATAGTTCCGCTTGTGAGGGGGGTGACACAAGCTATGAGCAAGATTCAACAATTTTGGGCACATGAGTTGAAGAAAACTCAGTGTCGGTCTTGCCGTCCAAATCAGCATCCATTCCCCGCAACACTGCGATCCACTTCTTCGTTCCGACACCTGCAATAACAACCAATCATGGGTGAAAATGACAAAACATTCGTACCATTTTCATTAGCTTCGGGTTTTCTTTTCTTCCAGCCCACTGGAAACTCAAGGATCATCCTATAGCAAATTATTGTTGTTTTTTTAAGAAAAAAAAATCAATCAAAACCCAGGCGCAGGCCACACATCGTTTTCGCGAGTCTCAATCTGCCTTGGGGGGGCCAATATCAAGCCTGCTCTTGTGGTCAGCCTGACGTCGGTGATGTATACCCCCTCGCGCACCTTTAATTACCCAACCACCATGTTTCTGACCCAGTGGTGACCGGGACAACAATATTAATGTAATTGAAGTACCTTAGCATCGTCTGTTGTCCATGTCATGAACAACCTTAGCAATAAGCACGAACAAACAAGTGCTTGGGGGGGGGGGGGGGCACTGTGGAAGGCTCTCAGTCCGACATCAAATATTAAGAAAAGAAAGAAAAGAAAGAAGATAACGAAAAAGAAAGAAAAGAAAGAAAAGAAAGAAAGGAAAGAAAGGAAAAAAAAAGAAAAAAAAGAAAAAAAAAGAAAAGAAACAAAATTTTAAGAAAAGTTAAATAAAGAAAAGAAAATAAAAGAAAAAAAAGAAAAGAAAGAAAAGAAACAAAAAGAAAAAAGAAAGAAGAAAAGAAGAAAAAAGAGAAGAAAAAAGAGAAGAAAAAAGAGAAGAAAAAAAGAAAAAAGAGAAGAAAAAAGAGAAGAAAAAAAAGGAAAAAAAGAAAGGAAAGAAAAGGAAAGAAAAGAAAAGAAAGAAAAGAAACAATTTGAAGATAGAAAAGAAAGAAAACGAAATAAAGAAAATAAGGAAAAGAAAGGAAAAAAAGAAAAGAAAGAAAAGAAAGAAAAGAAAGAAAAGAAAGAAAGAAAAGAAAGAAAAGAAAGAAAAAAAAGAAAGAAAAGAAAGAAAAGGAAAAAAGAAAAAAGAAAAAGAAAAAGAAAAAGAAAAAGAAAAAAAGAAATTAAAAGAAAAGAAAGAAAAGAAAGAAAAGAAAGAAACAACAGACAAGAAAAGAAAGAAAGAAAAGAAAGAAAGAAAGAAAAGAAAGAAAAAAAGAAAAGAAAGAAAAAAAGAAAAGAAAGAAATGAAAACAAAAGAAAGAAATTTCTACAATTACATATTAATTTATTATAATTTAACATAAAAAAGAAAGAAGAACGAACCCGTCTTGGAACTTGCGGCCTTTGGAGTCCGTGTGTGCTTTCTGGTCCTCCTCGTTCTCGAATATGTATTCAAACCAACCCGGGATTTCGAAAATACAAAATTTTCCTTCTGGGACTTCTGGGACTCCTGTTTTGTTTACTCTCTCATTGCCCTTGTCCTTGTCCTTGTCCTTCTCCTTGTCCTTGTCCTTCTCCTCCTTCTGCTTTCCTTTCTCCTCCTCCTCCTTGTCCTTGTCCTTGTCCTTTGTCACCTTCTCGTTCTCCTCCTCGTCCTCCTCCTCGTCCTTCTCCTCCTCGTTCTCCTCGTCATCCTCCTCTTCCTTCCCCTTCTCCTTCTTCTTTCCCTTCTTATTCTTCTTCTCCTTCTTCTTCTTCTTCGTCGTCGTCGTCGTCTTCTTCTCCTCCTCCTTCTCCTTGTCCTTGTCCTTCGTCACCTTCTCCTCCTCCTCGTCCTCCTCGTCCTCCTCCTCCTCGTCCTCCTCGTCATCCTCCTCATCCTTCTTCTTCCCCTTCTCCTTCTTTCCCTTCTTATTCTTATTCTTCTTCTTCTCCTCCTTGTCCTTCTCCTTGTCCTTCTCCTTGTCCTTCTCCTTGTCCTTCTCCTTGTCCTTCTCCTTGTCCTTCTCCTTGTCCTTCTCCTTGTCCTTCTCCTTGTCCTTCTCCGTGTCCTTGTCATTATTCTTCTCCTTGTCCTTCTCCTTGTCCTTGTCCTTGTCCTTGTCATTCTTCTCCTTGTCCTTCTCCTTCTTCTTTCCCTTCTTCTTTACTGGCTTCTCCTTCTCCTTCTTCTTTCCCGTCTTCTTTTCTGGCTCCTTCTCCTTCTTCTCCTTCTCCTTCTCCTTCTCCTGATCCTTTCGCTTCTTCTTCTTTCCTGGCTCCTTCTCCTTCTCATTCTCCTTCCCTTCTCCTGTCTTTTCTTCTTCTTCTTCCTTCTTTTGTTTCTTCTTTTTATTCCCGCTACTATTATTTTCGTTTGTGTAGAAGTCTGTCTTCTTGCGATCTCTTTTCAAACGTACTACCTCGCCTTTTAGTCCATCATCCCAACTCTTTGCATTTTCCAAGAACCCCTGTGCTGTCCAATTCCTCTTGGTCTCAACTACCACCCTCTCCAGCTGCTCGAGACCTAAGCCATCATATTTCCTCCGCACTTCATCTGGAATTATCACATCTTCGAAATCCTCAGGCTCCGTCTGGCCATTTATCCAAATTTTTAGAGCCTCCCCTAACGGTTTCTGGCAATTGCTTGCAATGTCCTGGCCTTTACAGGCATCGCTGAGCTCTTTTCTTTCAATCTAATTTTTACAGCTGTATACAAATCTACCCGCACTTTTCAAGTGCAGACGTTCGACTGCAGACCCTGAAAAAGGCAGTAGTCGACCTTTTTGCCTCTGAAAAAATCATGGGTGGAAAAGAGCTGTTGTTACATATTTTCTTTTGTTGTTTTTGCATTTCCCAGTCTCGTTGCTAGCCTCAAACCTTCTTTCCCGCTCTTTCCTGTCTGTGGAAGGAGCGGGAAAGAAAGAAATATTTTATTTCCTCAAGTACCAGAGGCATACCAAACAAAAAAAAATCTGCAGTCGGAAAATGATTTTTTGTTTCCACTTCATTCTTTTATCATGTTGCTTTGCTTTTTATTGCTGCATAATATGTCTACATGTGTGTTGAGTGCATGTGTAAATTATTGTAAGGAAATGTATTCACTAGAAGCCAGGAGGTGGAATTTTCGTTTCTAAATTTTCCGTACCGACAAAAATTTGCCGATGATTTCCAGCTCGCTCTCTTCATGTATACTTGTCTAAATAGCTTTCCCGCTCCTTCCACACACTAGAAGGAGCGGGAAACTTAATTACACCATCAGTGTAAAGGTATATAAAACAAAATCAACCGAAGAAAATTTGTCAACTTAATTTTTTCTACGTTTCCTCTATGTCAACATGTTTTGGCTGTCTTTATGTTCTTGTTTTCTGCAATAAATGCAAGATCTTTAAAAATACTGACTTTGACTGCTTATTTAGAGCTTCGAAATATATTTTAGACGTATTTTTATAGTAAGAAGTCGAATATTTCGTTTCTAAATTTTCCGTACCGACAAAAATTTGCCGATGATTTCCAGCTCGCTCTCTTCGTGTATACTTGTCTAAATAGCTTTCCCGCTCCTTCCACACACTAGAAAGAGCGGGAAACTTAATTACACCATCAGTGTCAAAGTATATAAAACAAAATCAACCGAAGAAAATTTGTTAACCTAATTTTTTCTACGTTTTCTCTATGTCAACATTGTTTTGGCTGTCTTCATGCTCTTGTTTTCTGCAATAAATAGTCATTCATGTATGTACGTATGTAATATGTATGTATGTATGCAAGTATGTATGTATGTATGTATGTATGTATTTATGTATGCATATCAGTATGTATATTTTCTTTTCTCCCTTTCTCTCTCTCTCTCTCTCCCTCTCTCTCTCTCCCTTTCTTTTTCTCTCTCCCTTTCTTTCTCTCTCTCTCCCTTTCTTTCTGTCTCTCTCTTTCTCTCTCTCTCTCTTTCTTTCTCTCTTTGTTTTTTTTCTCCTTCAAATCTACCTACGTTGTCGTTGTTGTCGTTGTTGCCGTTGTTGTCGTTGTTGTCGTTGTTGTTGCAGTTGTTTTTGTCGAATTGATGACGGTGATTCATTGGTGTTGTTTGCCTTTTAGAAGCAAGAAAAACAATATAAGATGTGAATAAATATCATATCTTTTGTGTAGTTTGGAGCTTGTTTTGAGTCTTTTCTTGCCACGTGGCGTGGGAGCAACGTCAAATGAGCCTCGCGACTGCGAGGAGAGCGCCAGTGTCTATTGCTTGGCTTTCAGGATCCGGCAAGGCAGGTAGATGTGGATTATTTGCTGATGACGATTTGCCAAAAGGGTTTAAGCTGGGGCTTCTGCAACCAGGTGCTAAAATGCCTTCAGAGGACATCAGTGATAATCCATTTGCTCAGCACTTTAGGATGCGAACATATAAGGGCATTGAAATAGGAATGCAATCCATTGACTCCATTCATCAAGAAAGCAGAAATGCAATGCATCTTATTAACAGTAGTCACTTTCCTGGCTGCAGTGAGAGCCCAAACTGCAAAGTGTCGAAGGGTGAGCAAGTCGTGACAATGTCCAAGGGTGTGTCTCGAGGTGAGCAAATTCTTCTCAACTACTCAACGTTGGAGTCAAATCCAAAAGCCGAGGCTTGCAAGGCACATCCTTCTTGGATGAGAGAGGCAGCAAAGGCAAACAAGAAAATCCCTGTTTTCTATGTTGAGAATGATAGGAACTATAAATTTTTTCTATCGTTCCTGAATTTCTTGAGCCACTGCCACCAAGGTCACAACCAATGTCTTTGGAAAAAAAACACGCGCTTCTAGCATCTTTCGGGTCGAGGGCTGTAAGAGCGGATCCTCCACGAATTCCCTCAACTTCCTCAAGCATAAATGCAAAACGCAAGCTTTTGAATGAGTTCGCGGCTGGTCTCTCTTAAGTTAAAGCTCAGAATGACTCAATAAAGCGTGTTCGTGTTTGTGCAGCCACTCCTCAGGTATGCATTCGAATGTTTTCTTGTTGCTTAATACTAAATTAAAGTGTGTTGTATGTGGTGATTCATTGCTATTACTATGAAGGATCGAGGTGAGGAAGAAGAAAGTGGTGACGCCGCTTCGAGCAGTGCAGAAGAGGATGATTCATTCACCCGCCTGCACTTTGTCTAACAAGCATCTATATGCGTTGTTTGTAAACCGTTTGAAATGCAGTTATCATCTACGAAAGACCCATCACCTACTGGCTCTCCTATCAAGGTTAGCTTCATATAATTTGTCAACCAAACCTTAATACTTCTCCATGTTGTTTGTACATCGTTTGCAATGTAGTGTACATCTACGGCATGTTCGTCTAGCATGGTGCTGCCCTTCTCTGAGTCAGCGGAATCGACTGGCTTCTGGACACCTGGGGCTTTGATTACAGAAGCTAGTAGTAGTAGTAAGCAGCCGAATACCGATGAGATTCGCTCAAGCACACAAGCTCTCTATAAGACCTTAGGACTTACTGCTCATGTAGCCATCAGGCCTAAGAAAGCCAATAGGTCATACACGTTCAAGAAGCGCAAGCAAGGCCCTGTCAAGCATGTTCGACCTCAATGTCTGGAGAAGTGGCTTGGCATGCCATACAATGAGCTTGAGGAGGAGGTGAGGTCAAGCTGTTGTCGAGAATGGCAATGCTATCGTTGGGTCGACCCACGCGATGTTATAAGGGAACGCACCCAATCTTGTGCACTTTCTTTGAAAGAGTTCAAAAATTCCCTAGCGATAAAGTTGGAGACAATGAAAGATCCGGCCGGTAACATGCAGTATGTCTACCAAACGGAAAAAGTATGCAGAACTATGTGGCAGCGCATTCATGGAGTCGGTGATAGAGTTATGAAAAAAGCTTTAAAGCTTATGCGCAACCGCACTAAGATAGATGTAAGGGTTGTACCGCCGGAACCACTTACTGAAGATGTCATTCACGTTCTGCTATGCAGAAAGTGGTTACAAATGGGGATCGATGTTGAAGAAGACGGAACTTGGAAGCTTCAAGACATTACCGAAACCAGCGAAGTGTACAGCTACATCGTAGCAAACTGGACGAAAGGATGTCAAGATGTGCTAGCATCTGCGCCGGCCAACTGCAAGCAAAGGCTGAATGTCAAAGAGCCTCCCGGCCCCACGAAAGTGAATAAAGTCTGGCGCAGAGACTTTAAAAATATAGAGCCTATCCGAGGTAGCAGTAAAGAGCTTGCTCTAAACATCTTTTGCATTAAGCATAAGTTCTTTTGTGTACATTATTATCATTATTATTATTATTATTATTATTATTATTATTATTATTATTATTATTATTATTATTATTATTATTATTATTATTATTATTATTATTATTTGGACACCGTGATAGCCCAGTGGTCAAGTTCTACCATCTGGGCCCTGTCGCCAGTTCGATTCCCGTCGGTGCCACCAGTATTTTCATTGAACATACCGGTCCGTCTGGACCAGTATTTTCATTGAACATACCGGTCCGTCTGGAAGTGTTGGAACTGCCCTTGCGGGGTTGTCATTACAGCCTATCGTCAATTCTTCGTACTCCCCTCACGGGTGAGACGATGGAGGCGCATGTGCAGAAATGCATCAGCCATTGACAGAGAAGCACTATTATTATTATTATTATTATTATTATTATGGAGGCGCATGTGCAGAAATGCATCAGCCATTGACAGAGAAGCACTATTATTATTATTATTATTATTATTATTATTATTATTATTATTATTATGTTTTTTCCTGTGAATAATAGACCAGGACATCGCCAAGGATGAAATCTGCACCGAGCTGGCAGCGCAATGCAAGCAGCTTATGAAGGAACAAGAGCGGGGGTTCAAAAATGAAGCTGAATTTCAACAGTGGAAGGTGAGGAGCCAAACTCATTACAAAATCCATCGGGAAAATCGTTTCCAAACCACTAAGCGGAAGTCTGGAGCACCTCTTGACCTTCGATCGATTGTTTGCTCTTTTGACGGGACACCCCCTGTGCTCGTTCCTTCATGTCGACGCAAATCCACTGACTTTAAATGTAAGTACGTTATTCGTCTTGGCCTTGGGGTGTTCAGTTGTTACAGAACCAGGAAAAGTTACATCTACACTCACGGGCCTGGTATTGAAAAAGGTCAGAACAGTACAATCTCTATCCTTTACCACATGCTACGGAGTCGGCTGTGGAGCACTGACACTATGGCCGCATGGAAGCTCTTCATTGAGTTTGACGGAGGGGGCGAAAATACTGGCTGGGGTATGTATGGCTTTATCAACTTCATTATCTGGGCGGGATGGTTTTTGCAAGGACAGACTCATCGAAATCTCCCACACCATGGGTTTTCCGGTGATGATCAGAAGTTTCGCACGATGAGACGAGGGTTATGCACTACCTTTTTAACCACAAGCATCGCTCAGGCTTTGTTCAAGCTGCTTCGCGCGTTCACCAAAGACAAAGAACGTATTGTCGTCTGTATCCTGATCACCAGTTATGACTGGGTGAATTTTTTCACCATGCATGAACAAGTACTTGAAGTACTGGAATCGTCCCCTGGCATGGCAAATCAACGCTGGAGTACCAGGCGATGGCAACAACGGCCTCCCCACGGCCAAGGTAAAGACCTTCGGAGACGGGCAAGAGCATTGGCACGGGGAAAGGGACCGACCAGACGGAGCTCCGATTAAAATGATGACCCGGGCTCCAGGTTTTCACTTTGCTCTCCTGTTAGTTGAAAAATCTAACTTTTATTTTATTTTGTTAAATAGCGGAAGGGACGCTGCCCAAAAAACTTCCTCCCGTAAAGTTTGCAGATCCAAAACTTCTGAAGGATGTTCGCAAGCTTGCGCAGAAGTATTGTGGACAGGAGGAGAAGGACCAGATAGAACATATGCTAGGTTGTAAATGTTTATTGTTATATTGTCATACATAACTGAAAATGTTTTATAGGCCGCCCAGGCGCAGTTGCAGGCTTGCGCTTTGCAGGAAGCTACGGCGAGGGAGGCGAGCCTGGTTATCCAGGTCATGTTTCCTGCACTGACAAAAACGATCAGAAGTGGTCAGTGAATGTTAGAGTGCTAGCAGATCTTCCACCGGACCCCTTTGCAGTCCCACCTGACAGGAAGGCAAAGATGATCGGTCTTTCCAAACTGACAGAGGAGGAAAGGCTAAACTACCCTAGAACTTACTTCCTCAGTGATAGCCAACCGCCAACACATCCTGCTTGGGTTGGAGGTAGAATGCTCTCAGCACAGCAGCGATTAGAACAGGATTTAGCGTTTGAGGCAGCTGATGGTAGGTCAATGCCAGCATGGGAAAGGGTTGCATCCTTTCTTGCTGTAGCGTCGGATGAAAAAGCTTTTGGAGCGATGAGAGTGTTAGTGAAGGAGTTGGTAAGCTATCTTCGAGCACATGGCATAGCCTTTCGAAATGCTGATAGAAAGCAGTTCAAACGTGCAGAACTTGTGAGTGCAGCATGGGGGCACTTTCAAGTATGTGATTGCAGCATTGAACAAAAAGGAAAGGCTGCAGTGGGTGGTAGAGATAGTCTTGCTAGAGGTCAGGGTCGGGCAAGTGCTCGGGGTCGTGCTCGGGGTCGGGGTCGGGGTCGGGGCAGGGGTAGGGTTAGAGTGCCATCGGACGAAGAAGAAGAAGAAGAAGAAGAAGAAGAAGAAGAAGAAGAAGAAGAAGAAGACAGTCGGGGTCGGGCCAGAGCTCGGGGTCGGGGTCGGGGCAAAGGTAGGGGTCGAGTGCAATCGGAAGAAGAAGAAGAAGAAGAAGAAGAAGAAGAAGAAGAAGAAGAAGAAGAAGAAGAAGATTGGTTTGCGAAAACATCTAGAAAGTATGCAAGGGAGTTGAAGAAACTAGCTCGCCATGCAGCTGCTCTGTAAGTGACTGTAGCTCAGTTCAATCTTCCACCCCCCCCCCCCCCCGGCGAGCTCCACCAGCCGGATACTAAATTCAAGTCGAAAGTGATTAATAATTTGTCGAATATTATTTAATATTCAGCTTGTAATAATGCAATTAAGCAGATTTAGTAATCAAATTCATTATTGAAACGGATGAGAAAAACCAATATTAAGATTTAATAAATGACTAAGTATCCTTTCTCACATATGTAGGAGGCTTCATATTGATATCACAAAGTCAAACTAGAAAGCTTTAAAACAACTGGCAAATCATTTTAATACGTTATTCAGCTTATTCAATATTATTTTTACTAAATAAAACACATTTTCAATGTCTGAATCAAAAAGTGCAAAATCACCTGTAGGACAATTTCGGAAAAATTGATACCCCACATTTGGCCGAATCACTTGTTATATCATTCATTTTAGCCATACATCGCGAACATCAATTTGTATTTTTTGTTTATTTTTTGCTTTGACATTTTTCTTATATCCTTCTACAATATCAATTCGCTCGTCTTCATTCAGATTAAAGTATTTATCAAGTTTGTTCATTTCATATACTTTTTCACTTGAGGATCTATTGCTTTTTTTCTTACCTCAGAAAGTCTTTGCCGTCTACTATTCAAATTAGGGTATATAATAGCATATTTCGGATATATGACTTTTAGTGCCTCAAGTACCTCTTCATCACTCGTTGGAGTTTAGTTATTTTCAATGATAAATTTAATTAAACACTGATATTCTCCTTAAATGTTGTTAAAAACCGCACGGACAGCAGTTAATAATAGCAATCTGAGACGAAATATTTTTGTTAGTAGTAATGAGTGTCCGACGTCCGAGGGCAGGTACCCCGCGCCAGAAAATATATTTTCTCTATTGTATATAAACGGGAGAGGAAAAAAAATTTACTTCACTTTAATAAAAGGTTGGACAACTTGGGCAAGTTAAAATGTAGATAATAGTAAGAAGAAATATATAATAAATAATGAAATTTAATACTTAAAAAGTGTCCGACTTCGTAAGGGTCAAAGGCGGACTGTCCGAGTCGAGGAGTTGGACACATTACAAACAACATTATTTCGTCTCACCTGCTCTTACGTTCACTCGTTGAATTATGTATTAATTATATACTATTCATTGTATATAATGAACTTTACCATAGAAGAAATAAAGGCAGTGTTTAGTCTCCCTGATCCAAGGAGGCAACGATATAGAGCAAAGTATGTGGAAAATAATAAGGAGAAAATTAAAGAGCATCAAAGGAAATATAGAGAAGCAAATAAAGATAAGATAAATAAACAACGAAGGGAATATTATAAGAAAAATAAGGATAAGATCCAAGAGCAACAAAAGAAATACAGAGAAATTAATAAGGAAATATTAGGCAAACACAAAGAAGAATATCTCAAGCAGGAAGATAAAGAGAAGCAGAAAGCACCGGACCCTAATACTGAATATTTAAGATCCCTCCAACTCTGATCATATCAGTAAAATAATATCGTTATGGCTGAGCCGGTGCCACCAATTTTTGTCAAAAAGATTTTTTTTTGCCGATCGTCCAAGGAGAAAAGCAGAAAGCAAAAAATTTTTTCCCCTTACTCGCGTGGCTATCGCCCCCTCCCCCCACGAACTTCGTTCGTTGCCCCCCTCCCCCGTTTTTGTTTTTGATGATCATTTATGTATATAGACCTGTCCATTCGTGTATTAAATACAAGCACAGAAAACACATAAAACACACACAGGAAGACAGAAAACACACACAGGAAGCACAACCTATGTTTTACAAAAATACGACAAACTAAGCAGACTAAGGAAGATTTAGACAAAATAACGACAAAAACCATATAAACGAAGTTTATATACATTTTTATGAAATAAAATGAGGTTTTTGTCGTTATTTTGTCTAAATCTTCCTTAGTTTGCTTAGTTTGTCGTATATGTGTAAAACATAGGTATGTTTTGTGCTTCATGTGTGTGTTTTCTGTCTTCCTGTGTGTGTTTTATGTGTTTTCTTGTCGTTATTTTGTCAACGAATGGACAGGTCTATATACATAAATGATCATCAAAAACAAAAAACGGGGGAGGGGGGCAACGAACGAAGTTCGGGGGGAGGGGGCGATAGCCACGCGAGTAAGGAAAAAACATATAAATTTACTTTTTGCTTTTCTCCTTGGACGATCGGCAAAAAATCCTTTTGACAAAAATTGGTGTATCCGCTACAGGGCTAATGATATTATTTTGCTGATATGATCACAGAGATAGGCTTTCTGTTCTCGTTAAAATAACTAGTCCATCTATCTATATTCTTGTCTGCTTTTTCTCCATATTTTTCATATTGTTCTTTAAGCTTTCTTCGTTGCTCATCGTATTTCTTCACATATGCTTTTTTCTTTGATTTCCGTTCTTCAGAAAGTGGTTTTTTATTTGTATTCTTTTTCCTTTCATAAGATGCTTTGTTGCATTCCTTTATCTTTTCCTTATTTTCTTGACGATGTTGTTTCTTTCTTTGTGTTATTCTTTCTTTATTCTGTTGATAATATTCCCTTTGGTATTTTTGCATTCTTAAAATGCGAAACTATCCCCGTATTTTTGTGAGATATACCTTTGTCTGTTTGCGTATTGTTCATCGGCAGTAGGCATTATTGATTTATAGGAATATTGACCCTTATGCTTAAATGTAATATTGACCCTTATGCTTATATTGCAGCAAATGAAAGAGTGAATGTAAGAGCAGGTGAGACGATGTTTGTAGTCTGTCCGACCCCATGGTCGGCCGTGTCCTACTTGACCCTTACAGGGTCGGACACTTTTTAGTTGTTAAATTTTGGTACTTCTTATATTTTATTTCTTATTATTATCTATTTTTTAATGTGTCCTACCTGTCATACCTTTTATTGAAGGGAAGTAAATTTTCCGAGGTGTGGGGGTACTCTCTACTAGACACCTTAAAAAATTCCGCCCGCGGGGGGTAGGACGTCGGACACTCGGACACTCATTAATACTAACAAAAATATTCCGTCTCATATTGCTATTATTAACGACGGCTGTCCGAGTGGTTTTTAACAACATTTAAGAAGAATATAAGGGTTTATTTGGATGTATAATTTTTTTTTGACATATAAAAAATATAAACTTGTCGAATATACACTGAGATGTGGAGCGAAGACGATAGAAATTTGTTAGGCAGTTGAGAGTTGTTACTACTGAAAATAAAATTTACGAAGTTGTGTCTAACTTCTACGATAGTGAGGTGAAATAAAGTGTCGCATTCCATAATGCTATTGTATTGCTATTTAGACACCAACAAGTGATGAAGAGGTATTCTTCATGCACTAAAAGTCATATATCCGAAATATGCTATTATTACCCTAATTTGAATAGTAGACGGCAAAGACTTTCTGAGGTAAGAAAAAAAGCAATAGAGCCTTATCAAAGTGAAAAAGTATATGAAATGAACAAACTTGATAAATACTTCAATCTGAATGAAGACGAGCGAATTGATATTGTAGAAGGATATAAGAAAGATGTCAAAGCAAAAAATAAACAAAAAATACAAATTGATGTTCGTGATGTAATGGCTAAAATGAATGATATGATATTAAGTAATGACCCTATCTTAAACTACTTGCTTTGATGATGGCAATTGGAGCAAGGCCTGTTGAAATATTTGACAAAAACACATATGAATTAATACCAGATAAACCAAGTTGGCTGAGGGTAAATAACCTAGCAAAGAAAAGAGAAGGGCAAGAAAAGAATTGGACTGAGAGGCCTGTTGTCCTTTTTACTCCTGTTCGTAATAGAAAAAGTAAATTCAATACGGAACCATTTCAAGAAAAAGAAAGCAGTTATCATTAACAATGAGGGTGTGCTTGATAAACAAAAAAAGAATGAACTAAACAAAAGGATTATTAAAATCTTCCCTTGGCTTTCGGAATACACACAGAAAAGCAGTATGTTGCGAAAACTATATGCTAGTTTGTCGTATAGTAATTTCGCCAATCCGAAATTAGAGAATTTTAATACGTGGGTTTCCAATGTTCTTGGTCATGGTGATATGCTTACTAGTTTTAGTTATTCATGGGTTAATGTGGCCGACCCTGAAGAAATAAAAGCAGAAGGAATTAAAACAGAATTAGAGGAGTTAAGACGAAAGATAGATTTATGTCTGAATTTAAATAATATTAATGAAACTGAAAGCGAAAACGGAGAAGAAACAGAAAGCAAATATCAACCACTAGGAAAAAAAGCGAGCAGAGAGGATAAGTATAAATTGCTTGAACAGATTTACAACGACTACAGGGGAAGAATAGCAAATACAGAATTAAGAAAGATAAGCGAGATTGGAGCCGTTATTGTTAATAAGTTTATCAAAGAGAAAAAAGAAGCAAAATCACAAGAAGAACAAAAAGAAATAGAGTAAATAAAAGCACCATTAAGAAGAAGCACAAGAAATAAACAAAAAGTTCAAAAAGATTAATACTTAACAACGATTAAAGGTGGTTCGCGATATCTTGCTCTAATATTGGACTCATGTCTGTAGCAATCAATAGAACAGATGGTGAAAAACTGAACACCATCTACATTATCAATATCAACTGCTATAATAGGAGGATGCGATCGGAATGTGCGAGACAAGCCACATATATTAAAAAATTCCTTTTTGTAATTCTGCTGGGACATTTCTGAATAAACAAATGTTCTTATGTGTCCAACTATATCGCTTGGCAATTCTCGTATTATTACCGACATATTTTATATAATATAAAATATAAAATGAACATTTTTGTTCAAACGACTGATACATCATCAACAACAAAAACTAACATAGTAAAAGATGCTTTACCAACGACGGCCTTCGGAGAATTGCGAACTGCTACTTTGTCGCCAGTATTACAGAATGTATTCACTTATGGCATAAATACGCGTTTTTTGACAAAACAGAAACAAACGGCGGGGTGGTGTCATCTGCCAATTCAATGGCGGTTTTAACAACATCCGTTTCAGGCAATTCAACCGCACAGATAATGACAATTGAAAGAGCGAAATACAGAAGTGGTATGGGATTAGTTGCTAGATTTTCGGCTATGTTTCCGTCATCTATTGCAGCAGACACTTTTAATTGCGATATTGGCATAGGCACACCAGCAGACAATTTATGTTTTAGACAATCAAATTTAGGAATGTGTGTTATCAGAACAGCAGGAAATGTAGAAAATGTAGTAAAACAATATGCTTGGAATATTGATAGATGTAATAATACTGGAAGTTTTCCGACGATTGATTTTACTTTTTTGAATGTGTTTGAAATAGTTGTTCAATATCTGGGTAGCGGTCAGATTACATTCAAAATTGAAAATCCACGAACTGAACGAATGGAAACAATTCACGTAATACAATATGCGAGCACTGCGACCGCCCCATGATTGGATCAGGCTGCATTCGCCTTGTATGCGAAGGCATATTCGTCTAGCCTTACATCTGTTGTTATGAAAACGGCGAGCATGTTTTTAGCGGTTGAAGGGAAAATTGACCGCACTATTGCTTTAACTAATTCGTATGATTCGGTCAAGAGTATAGGAGCAACTGAAAACGCCATATTTACCATTAGAAACCGCGCCACATTTAAGAGCAAAACAAACTATAACATAATCTACTTTGAGAATTTATGCATTAGCAATTCAGACACTAAAACGTGCATCGCGAGAATTGTTCTCAATACAACATTAGGAGGAACACCTTTTTATTTAAATTACGATACAAACACATGATTGGCAGAAGTCGATACAGCGGGGACAACAAGAACGGGCGGAAGTGTGATATTTACATATGTATTATCTGGAGGTTCGTCCATATACATGGATTTGTCTCATTATAATATCAAGATCGGACCAAGTAAAACATTTACTATATCCGCACAGGTAACTAGCGGTGGAACTACAAATGTTTATGCTTCAGTCAATTTTATTGAAGACAAAATTTAAACAAAAAAAAGAATACTTTATTTATTCTTAAGCACCAACTTTATTTTCTATTTCTATTGACATTTTTTTTATGTATTCAAAATTCTTGTTCTTTATTAATTTTTTTGTTATGGGTGCGTGATTTTTCTTCAAATATATGTAAAACTGATCAATATTGGCACCGCAGGGAATTAATTGAATTAATATTGGGCGACGCGGACGCCGTGCGGCTGGGCGTGGCCGACCCCGACGCCGCGCGGCTGGGCGTGCGCGTGGGCGGCACCCCGGGCCTCGCCGGCGTCAGCAGGCAGTCCCCGTCGGCGCACAGCGAGCGCGCCTGGAAACCGGCCGGGCGAAGCAGCAGCTGCGACTCGCAGGCGCCCGGCGCGAGGCGGAAGTGGCCCCCCGGCGTGACCTCGAGGAACACGGCCTGCCACGCGTCCCGGTAGTCGCTGGGCTGCCACTGCGCGTTCGGGCCCGCCCCCGCCGGGGGCTCGCACGGCGCCGCGGCGGCACGGAGGGCCAGGGATAGTTGCAGGGGCTGGTAGCCGGCCACGGTCGCGCCCGCCGCCGGCCACTCCACGTGCCCATTGTGCACGTGCACGGCCAGCTGCAGCTCCTGCGCCCGGGTGGCCGGCGGCGGCGGGCAGGCCGCGAACAGGGGCAGCTGCTGCCACAGCAGGCGCTGGGGCCAGAAGCACAGCCCGTCGTTGTTGCGCAGCACCCAGGGCTCGTCCCGCAGCGACTGCGTGGGCGACACCGACACGCTCGCGCCCAGGGGCACCTCCACCAGCACCAGCGCCGCCCAGCCGGCCGCGCCACGTCGCCCAGCCGCGCCGGTTCGCGCAGCGCCCGCCGCCCGCCGCCGCACGAGTACACCAAGTACCACGCGCCGCACCCGTGGCCTCCAGCGACCAGCCGGCGGACGACTGCACAAGCGTGGACGCCGCGCCCCGCGGCGCCAGCACGTCGTCGCCGCACTCGTCCCGCAGCCACTGCAGCCGGTCGTCCGGCGCCACGGCGCCGTCGCTGGTCCAGTTGGTGCCGAAGCCGTGCTCGCACCGCACCGCCCCGTCGGCCGCCTCGCGCTCGTACTGGTACGCCAGGCACTGGCGCCAGTACTCCGCCGGCGCCAGCAGCCGCTGCGCCCCGTACCACACGCGGCCCAGCGCCCAGTTGACGGCCCACGCCTTCTGCGCCGGCAGCGCCAGGGGACATCGGCCCACACCAGGTCCAGCGGCCGCAGGCACCAGCCCCGCGCCGCGCTGCGCAGCAGCAGGCCCGGCCGCTCGCTCGGCGTCACGCTCGGCGAGGAGGTGCGGCTGCAGTGCGCGTCGCCGTGCGGCTGCCGCTCGGCGAGCGGCTAGCGGTCGGCGTGCGGCTCGCGCTGGCGCTCGGGCTCGCCGTGCGCGAAGGCGCCGGCGTGCCGCTCGGCGTCCGGCTGGGGGTCGGCGTGAGGCTGGGCGTGGCGCTGGCCGAGCGCGAGGCCGAGGGCCACAGGTCCGCCACGTTGGCGCGCAGCTCGCGCACGCGCGCCGACAGGTGGCAGCCCGTGCCGGGCGGCACCCGTTCCTCGCAGCGCTCGCCCACGTACCCGGGGTCGCAGACGCACACCGCGGCGGGCGGCTCGTGGTACGGCGCCGCGCCCGCCGGCCCGGGCCAGGCCCCACGCTCGCACAGGCGCCCGTGTCCATGACAAAAGACGTGGCGGCGCAGCACCCGGCTCTCCTGTCTCGTTGGACCAGCAGCGGCACTGCGCCAGGCCGCAGCTGACCTGGCCCGGCGTGCAGAAGCCGAGCGCGTGGCCGCCGCCGGCACGCTGCGCACGGCCGGCGCCCGGGTGGCCAGCGCCAGCTCGCCCGCCCGGCAGGGCGTGCCGGCGTCGCTCAGCAGGTCCCCCGCACACGCCCGGGCGCGCAGCGCCGGCGAGTCGGTGCAGTTCAGGCGCGGCTCGGCGTCGGCGGGGCTCGCGCACGCCGACTCGGGCAAGCTGCCGCGGCAGGGCCAGCGGCAGTAAAAGTTACACCTTATATGACAGGTTTGGCATAGGGCCCTGGCGCCGTGCCCGAGTTACTAACCCACTCGTACTCACGCTGACAGAAGCTCAGCCCCGAGCTGGCACAGCTCTCCGCCGTGTTGTCCCCTCCGCCCGTAAAACGGAGGGGCAGGTCTAGGCATTCTTCCCAGGCCCAATGCGTTCCTGGCAATTCTTGGTTATTGAGCCGAGCGCAGCAGTAGCGCCAGCCGCCGCCGGAGCCCCCCTCACTCTCTTGGTAGAAACAACGCAGCACCGACCAGTAGAAGACGTCTACCTCTTTCTGGATGTAGGCGCCGAGTGCGTACAAAGGAAAGAGCAACAGGTCGCCCACGTCCGAGGTAAACAGCGAGTCCAGTTGGGCGTCCTGGGCGAAGCTCTGGTTGCGGCCGAACGCGATCATGCTCTGCTGCCACGTCCAATTGGAAAAGCGGGTGGCGTTCGCCGGGCCGACGGTCCAGCCCAGCGCGTGCCCATGTTTGCTCTGCAGGGCCCACAGGTCCAGCGGAGAACAGACACGTGCATGTACCTCCGCGCCGGTCGCGGTAGCCTCGCAGCCGTCCAGGATCCCGGCGCTCTTGCTACAGAAGATCAGCACTTGTATGCTCTGGTTCGCGGCGGAGGGCGGGGGGTCCACTTCCGGCAATGCCTGGCCCGCCCCAGTGGCACCGGCCAGGGATAAGTGGCGCCCGTGCCCAGGTCGAGCGTGTCCAGCACCAGCGGAACAGAGCTTACGCCCCCTAGCTCCGAGAGATCCGCCACAACCGGCACCGTTAGCCACCACCACCACCACCACCCAGGAACCCGCATAGTAGAGAGGATTGGCTCCACCGGGAGGTTGGCGCTTAGCCGGGAAAGAGAGGCTCTTTTTTTCTCTCGTGTGCTTTGGCGGAACAAGCAAAGGTATGAAGAAGTGCGGGGAAGGAAGGGTAGTGGCACACTTCCTGCGTCCGAGAAAAGGACGGCAGAGTGGCACGTGGGGCGAGGGAGCTACTACGCGCGGGGAGGGGGGGGTCTTTCTGCTCTCTCTCTCTGCCTCGGCTTTGCTATCCCCCTACGCTCCCACCCCCACTCCCGGCCAGCAGCCCGCCTACACAAAGAACAACGAACGCATTGGACCTTCCGTGCGTCCGGCGAAACACCACCTAGCCGGGATGGTGCTTTCCGTAGCGTACTGGCTCGTAGTAAGCTTCGGCTGGCTTGGCTCAGCGAGCTGCCCCGAGGTCGTGCCGGGCCTGAACTACACGGAAGATCTCACGCTGGGGGACACCCTCTGCTACCAGGTGCGTGCACTCTACCCTATGCCTTCTACCTACATTCCCTGACCTACCGAACCGGCGACTCGCTGAGCGTCCGTTCGCAGCAAGTGATGCACACCAGCAGCCTGGGCTAACGACGGACTCTGGCGCACGCAGACCAGAGTGCTCACCCGCGACCAGCACGGCGAGTGTGGTTCGGCCACGACTGTAACTCGACTGACGACCTGCTGGGGACGTACAACGTGTCCTTCACGGCCACCACCGTGGCGCCAGCGGGCTGGCCCGGATCACGACGTTCGTGACGCTGCCCTATGTCACAGCCGAAGCGTGCCCCCCCTGGCCAGCCGCGGCCGTCAGCCACTGCCGCCCGTCACGGATCTCCGCTCACTGCCCGCCTCACCGTCGGGGGTCACGTCCGCGCCCAGCGACTGGCCGCAGCTGCGGCCGGGCCAGAACTACAGCCTGGCGGTCCCCGAGCTCGCGCGCGCGGGCCTGCGGGCGCCGCTGCCGTTGGGCCAGGACGTGACCTACGCGCTGCGCGGCGTCGAGCCAGGCGACTCACAGTTTACGGCGGAGGTCTGGCACTGCCGCGGCGGCGGGGGGGCTGCTCCCTGCTCGCCAAGGGCGCCAACGCTTCACAACTCACGGCCACGGCCCGGCACCTGTGCCTGTCGGCGGCGGACGACGAGGTCCTGCTGCTCCTGCACAACGCCCGGGTGAGCCTGTACTCCGACCTTACTCTGGCGGCCGCCTGGTCGGCCGGGCCGGCGCGCCAGTCTGTTTTGGCGGTTTGCGTGCCCCCGCCCAGCCCCGCGGCCAGCCCCAGCCCCGCCGCCAGCCCCGCCCGAGCGCGACCGCGCCCCGTGGCGAGGAGGCCAGCTCGGCCCGACGCGCGGCCGGGGCGCTCTCGTGGCTCGCGCTGGCCGCCCAGGCGGCCGCCGCCTGGTGGCTAGCCAGCCAGCCAGACTAGGCCGGCGCTGCACCGGGGGAGCGGGTAGCTAGCGCCGGCCGACAGACACGCCTCCACGGCTGGCTGGCTGGCTGGCTCAGCTCAAACAAGCCCTGCGTCGTCATGAGTAAAAAGAATAGCTCGAGAGCTAGCGCCGGGCGCCAGAGCCACCCAGGGGGGTGGGCTAGCAGCCAACAGTCTTCCACCCGCGAGGCTACACTTCTTTTTTCGGCTGGCTAGCCAACTGGGACCGCACGCCCACCCCTAGGGTCTGGATGCTGGTTCGCCGAGCCACAGGACGAGAGCTCGCAGGCCGGGTGGCACGGAAAGACCCCGTCGGCCGGGCTCGAGTGGCGTGGACTCCCCCCCTTTTCGGTCGGGTGGCATACGGGGCCTGGCTTTTCCCGCCAGGTGGCCTACGGAGACCGGGCTTTTCCTGCCAGGTGGCATACGGTGCCTGACTTTTCCGACCAGGTGGCATACGGGCCTGACTTTTCCGCCAGGTGGCATACAGGGCCTGACTTTTCCGACCAGGTGGCATACGGGGCCTGACTTTTCCGGTCGGGTGGCTATGTTCGTTTGGCCGGATACACCCGCTGCCTTTTTTCCTCCCTTCTCCCTTCCCCCCTCTCCCCTCTCCCTTCCCTTCTCCCTTCTCCCTTCTCCCTCCCCGTTGCCAAACATTGTGCAGCCCCCCCCACCCGGCTTTTTTACCCAACCCGAGTCAGGTAGGGGGTGCCACCGGTGGTTTTTTTTCCTCACCGCAGGACCAGGCAAATTTTCGTACTTACCGGAAAAAATTAAATCCTGTGACCCAGAACTGTCCCGCTGGAGAGAATCGCACTTGTGGGTCCAGGCCGCCCTAAAGTGCCACCCCGGAGGGGTATAGTCCGGCACCACCGAGAACGGCCGGCCCATCCTAGTAGACAGGAATAAACACCGCTATAAACGGACAAAAGAAATAAAAATAAATTTAGTTATTCGTTGTCGATAGGCAGGACGTGCTCCGATGCCAATATGTACCTAGGTGTGCACCCCGACCGGTCAGGTCAGGGCAAGTCTGGACCCACAAGTGCGATTCCTGCTACTAGCAGACTTATGGGCCACGGATTTTTTTTCTTGTAGGGTAGAAAAATTCCCCTGGTTTTGCGGCCTGTAAAGGAAAAAGCAACCGGTGGCACCGGAGCCGTGTCGAGCACAAGAAACCGGGTGGGGGGCTGCACAATGTTTGGCAACGGGGAGGGAGAAGGGAGATGGGAGAAGGGAAGGGAGAGGGGAGAGGGGGGAAGGGAGAAGGGAGGAAAAAAAAAGGAAGCGGGGGTATCCGGCCAGACGAATACAGCCACCGGGCCAGCCAACCCGGTCCTGCTGTGCCACCCGGCCAGAGAACCGGTCCTGCTGTGCCACCCGGCCAGAACCGGTCCTGCTGTGCCACCGGCCAGCCAACCCGGTCCTGCTGTGCCACCCGGCCAGCCAACCGGTCCTGCTGTGCCACCCGGCCAGCCAACCTGGTCCTGCTGTGCCACCCGGCCAGCCAACCTGGTCCTGCTGTGCCACCCGGCCGGCCAGGCCCAGCCGTTCGTGCTGCTCGACCTGCCAGAAGCCTGCCTTGGGTCGCTGGTAACCGGTTCAAGAGGTGCACGCTTCCCAGGCGGCCGTGTGAGGACGAGCCTCTTGCCAACAAGCAAAGGGGCAGGCCAGCCGCCACCTGGCGGGTCCGCGAGCCTCCCACCTCACCGCCGACCCCCTTTTCATCCCCACTCCTGCTCCAGCCTCCTTGCCCAAAGCCACTACCTTGGTGGGGCTGACGGTACAGGCTAAGAGCCAGGGCAGCCCCCTGTCTTCCCTCTCTTCGGAGCAGCCCCCCCCTGTTTTGTTCTAGGCGCCGCCGACTAACGACCGGGTGCGGCCGAGTTCGGACTCCGCCCCCGGATCGACGTCTTGGGGCTACTGCCTCGGCCAGGCCCGGCCAGCACTCCTTTCACCACCGGCTTCGTAAGCCTTCGCGGCCTGGACTTCTCTGTCAGCAGTACGCGTTGGCAGGCCTTGCAGGCCGTGCCTGCTTGCTCGGTTTCATCTGCTTCGTCCACTAGCTCCTAGTGCGGCGCCCGGGGTACGGACCTGGGTCGTGGGCCGGGGAAGAAGAGAGGTGTCCTTTGGGCTCCTCTCGGGTGGGCGGGGAGGGGGGGGGGAAGAGGAGGCAACCACCCAGGGAAAGCCAGGCACGCTCTACCTGCCCGTGTTGGCTCCGACCCGCGGGCGCGGCCGACCCCCGCCCCGGGCGCGCCCGTGTCCTGCCACGCGGGAGGCCCTCTCTCCCCACACCCGCCTGCGCACTAGCGCGGGCCACTGGCGCGGGGGCGACGGTCTCCCGCAGGTGCCAGCAGGCTAGTGGCAGCAGCCCCGCGTGGCGGGAGGAGGCGAGCCTCCTCCGCCTGGTCAGCGCCCGCCGCCTGGCGACCCCCCCTCTCTCCGCACCTCGGCCGTGCCCCCCCCGGGGTGCCACCCCCCCCCTCCCACCCCACTGCGCCCCCCTCCCCCGTGCCCTCCCCGCACGCGCCCCCGGGTGGAGGAGGCGTCGTCGCGCGGGGGGTGGACCTAAAGCCGAACCGCGGCCCGCGTGCCACCGGCAGAAGCGAGTGCCCCGCCGTCCCACTTTACCTGCGGATGCTGTCGGGCCAGCCCAAGCTCCCGGTGGCCTACACGGGGCCGGTCGGGACCCAGGCCACGCTGGACCTCTTGGCCGACCTGCGCTTGCTAGGCCAAGGCACGTACGGCTCGGTGTTCAAGTGGGGGAAGCGCGCCCTGAAGCTAGTGAAGGATTGTTCCCGGGAAGAGGAAGCGGGCTACGCGCGGCTACAACGGCTCGGGGTGGGGCCGGCCGTGTATGAGATCCAGGTCCTGCACGGCCCCACCGCCCACAAGTGGCTGCGCCGGCGCGTGCCGCGGACGGGGGCCCTGGTCGCGGCCCTCGAGCGCCTGCTGGGCCTGCGCGGTTGTGATTGCCGCGAGAGCCAGCGCGCGGACGGCGAGCAGCGCGCCGTGACCCACTGCCTGGTCCTGGTGCACCTGGAGGCCTTCGACCTGGACCTCAGCAAGTACCCGCTGCCCGGCTCGGTGCCCCGCCTGGCCACTGACTTGGTGGAGCCCGTCGCCCGGTTGCTCAAGCAGGTGGTCGTGAAAGGGGGGTGTTTCCCCTTTGATGCCAAGCCTGCCAACGTGCTGCTGAAGCTCGGTGGGGAGGAGGGGGGGCCAGAGCGGCTGGCACTGACGGACCTGGATGAGGGGACCATGTATTTCCTCCGTGACCCGGGCGAGGCGGCGTCGGACGCGGCCCTCTTGTACTTTCTTAGCGCCTGCCGCGGCGACGCCCCCCTGGCGCTGTGGCACCTGCCGGGCTGGCAGGGCGCGAGGGCCGCCGCGCGTTTCCACACGGCCTGGGACCTGCTGCAGTGTGCCATCCTGCCCCGCGGTGGCTGGCGCTATTGGACTCTGTACGCGGTGGACGCCCTAGTAGAGGACTGGGACGCGTACCTGTGTTTGCTGGCCAAGCACCTACAACGCGCGGGGGCACCGGGCCACGCGACCTTGGGCCGGCCGCTCACGGTCGCGTGGCTGCGGAACTGCCTGCGCAGCAACGGACTGCCCGAGCCGCGCACGGCAGCCTTCTGGCGCCCGCTCACCACCGGCGGCAGCCCGGAGGCGGCGCTGGCGGAGGGGCACCCCGTGGTGGACATTTTTCTGTTTGCGGCCAAGCGCTGTTTGCAGCTGCTGCACCAACAGCGCCTGGATTGCTATGGCGCGATCCAGGAGATTGCTAGCCGGTGTTGCGGCGGCTGGCTGCGCATGTGCCTCGAGTTTTTGGGGCCGTTGGTGCAGGCCAGGTTCCGGGTGCCGGCACAGCGCGGCCCGGCCCGGGGGCCGGAAAGGAAGCGGGCGCGTTCGGCGGAAGGCCCCCCCGACCGCCCGGTCGAGGCCTGACCACCGTGCTGCCACGAGGGGGGGGAGGAGGGGGGCGCCGGTCTTTTCCGTGGACAATAAAAAACCATTCGTCACTGACCAGCGCAGCCGCTCCGGTCCCGCCGGCCCCCCCCCGCCGCTGCCGCCGGCGCGGCGCGCGCCCGGTCCAGAACACGCGTCCGTGCGCGTGCGGGGGGGGGGGAGAGCAGGCAGAGCGCGTGCCCCCCCCCTCCCCCGCCCAGACAGACAGCGCGGCACGCTTACAAAACCTAGCCGCGGCGGAATTCGACCGACAAGCCTAGATGCAGCCGCTACCACCACCACCCCCGCCCCCGGACGACGCGCTGGCGGGTCCGCCGCCGGACCAGGCTCCCGGGGGCCTGCTGGATCCCCACGGCCCCCACGGCCCCCTGCTGGTCCAAGCGCTGGACGTGGCTCGAGCGCGCCTGCACCAGGCCCAGCAGGCCCCGGGGTCTGTCCACGGCCGCTACGGCCTCCCGGCCGCGTGCGACCCGCCCTGCTCGGTCGGCGTGCCCCACCTCGCCGTGCCCCCGGAGGTCTGCCGGCTGTTCCTGTCCTCGCTGGCGCACCGGTACGTGTTCGCGGCCGGGACGTGGGGAGCGACCGTGGGTTTGCGTGGCGTCTGCGAGGCCGACACACGGGAGGACTGCGCGTGCTGGTCCTGCCGCCTGCGGGGGCTGCACCAGTGCGAGCCACGGCAGTGGCGCTGCCACTGCTGGGGCTGCACCATTGCGCACCGCTTCTCGGAGCGACGGCTCGTGCTGTACTGGGCGGCCGACCGGGACGAGGAAAGGGCGGCGCTGCTCCGGCTCGGGGTGCGCGTCATGGCCCGGCTAGACCTCGGGGTCCAGACGCCCGCCACGCTCTGGGAGGCAGCGCGCCTGGAGGAGCTGTGCCGGCGCCCCGCGTGGCGAGCCCGCCTGGCACCACTCTGCGAGGCGCTAGGGTGCCACGAGCGCTGGCGGCGGGCCGGGGGAGGGGGCGGGGCGGCGCCCGAAGCACTAGAACCGGAGCCAGAGCCGGGGGCGAGGCGCCTGTTGGCCATCGTGTCGGAACCCCTGGCCTCCAACTGCCGGTGCCGGCTGTGCGGCGTGTACAACAACCTGGGCACCTTCGGCCTCCGGGAGCAGGCTAGGGTGTGGGCCTAGCACGGGCTCGCGCCGCTGGACCCCCTGGTGGGCCAGCCCGCCGGTGGCACGGGGGGGCAGAACCGCTGGGCCATGCGCCGGCAGACCAGCCTGCAGCGGGTCGTGTCCTGCAGCCAAAACTGGTGGCTCTGGTACGACGCGCGGGGGAGGTGCTCTTCCACCCCCGCCGGGATGTGTACTACGACTTTGCGCAGACCCTGCGCGCGCTCACCAACCTCGGGCACCTGGTCCAGTATGCGGAGGAGCGGCCCGCGGGGGGGACAACGTGCTGCTGTATTCGTGTGACAACGGCCGACAGGAGCTGTGTGTGCTGCTAGCGTACGTGCCGAGTAGCACGGAGCTCCGGGCCGAGTGCCGCAAGCGACAACGCAACGGCGTCTTCCTCTCGACCAGCGCGCTCTACTTCCATCCCCCGGCTACGTTGCAGTGGCTAGCCAGGGCACGGGCCGGGGCGGGGCGCTCGGACCCGCACGTACGGTATGTGGTCGCCATGTTCCACGCGGCCAGGGAGCTGGCCGGCGGCGGGGAGGCCGGTGAGCCCGACGGGACCGATGGGGCCGACGGGGCCGACGGGGCCGACGAGTGGCAGCCTTACCAGCCCGTACTCTTGTATTTTACGCAGTGTGGCCATTAGTGGGTCGGACGGCAGGGAGTTTTCCAGCCTAGCACTGGCGTGCCCGGGCGGCGTGCCCAGGCGGCGGCTGTCAGTAAAAGAAAACCTACTCTGGCACGAGACGGACGACGAGGCTCTAGCGGGGTCGGCCGGCAGAGGAAGAAGGTCAGGGGGCGACGGGGCCGCTGGCGCCGCTGGCGCGGGTGGGCGTCAGGCACTCTCTGCCGGTCGGGGTGGCAGGCAAGGCCGGTCTTTTCCAGTCGGGTGGCACGAGTGGCCGGGCTTTTCCGGCCGGGTGGCACGAGTGGCCGGGCTTTTCCGGCCGGGTGGCACGAGTGGCCAGAGCTTTCCCGGTCGGGTGGCACGAGTGGCCGGGCTTTTCCGGCCGGGTGGCACGAGAGGCCGGTCTTTTCCGGCCGGGTGGCACGAGTTGCCAGACTTTCCTGGTCTGGTAGATATACTCGTTTGGCCGGATATGGGCGCTGCCTTTTTGTTCTCCCCTCTCCCTTCTCCCTTCTCCCCTCTCCCCTCTCCCTTCTCCCCTCTCCCTCCCCGCGCCCGAACATTGTGCAGCCCCCCCAGGCCTTCGTCCAGTATGGCGGTCGGGTGGGGGGTGCCACTAGCTGCTTCTTTGTCCCCACCGCAAAACCCGGAGAATTTCCTCTACATACGAAGAAAAATAATTGTACTACCACAAGTGCACTCAGAGCGAGAATCGCACTTGTGGGCCAGAGCCGGGCCGCGTCTCCCTTGATGGCAACGGGCTTACACACGCCGGTACGGATTGGCATCCGGACATATCCTACCTATCGAAATGGAAAAAGAGAAATAATTCCATCTTTTCTTTATTTTTTCCGTAAAAAGCGGTGGTTTTTTTGGTAATAGGAAAAAGGGCCGGCCGTTCCGGTAGTAGCCGTATATATTCGGGAATATCCGTTGCGGGTGGCACCCCCGGGCGGCCTCGAACCACAAGTGCGATTCTCGTTCTGAGGGCACTTAGGGCATTATTTTCATTTCGTACAAAGTTTGCCTGGTTTTACGGCGGTGACAAAGAAGCAGCCGGTGGCACCCCCCACCCGACCGCCATACTGGACGAAAGCCTGGGGGGGGGCTGCACAATGTTCGGGCGCGGGGAGGGAGAGGGGAGAAGGGAGAGGGGAGAGGGGAGAAGGGAGAAGGGAGAGGGGGGACAAAAAGGCAGCGCCCATATCCGGCCAAACGAGTATATCTACCCGACCTGAAAAGTCTGGCCACTCGTGCCACCTGGCAGGAAAAGTCTGGCCACTCGTGCCACCTGGCAGGAAAAGTCTGGCCATTCGTGCCACCAGACAGGAAAAGACTGGCTACTCGTGCCACCGGACAGCAAAAGTCTGACCACTCGTGCCACCCGGCCGGCCAAGCCAGGCCACTCGTGCCACCGGACAGGAAAAGTCTGACCACTCGTGCCACCCGGCCGGCCAAGCCAGGCCTTTCCTGCCACCCGACCGGCAGAGAGTGCCTGGTCCTGCCGCCCGACCGGCCGGCAGGAGGTCAGAGGGCGCTGGTCCCTGTCCCTTCCCCGGGCGGGCGTAGGTCCGAGCCCGAGGTTGGCGGAGGCCAGCCGCTGGGTCCGGCGCTCGTCGTCAGCGGCGCCGACACTCCCCTGGTGACCGGGCGCCGGAGAGAAGGCAGGGACAGCTGGCGCGTGTAGGGGGCCGGGGGCGCTGGAGCCGGCGGCGCTAGAGCCGGCGACGACAGCGTGTCGTGCTCCGAGCAGAGGGAGGCCGGCGCCTCAGGCCAGCGCTCGTGGCCCGGGCAGGCGCCGGTGAGGAGGGCCCAGCACCGCCGGCGGTGCTCGTGCCAGTGCAGGGCCTGGTGCAAGTAACCACAGTACAGCTGGCAACCGCACGAGCCGCACTCGTACAGCGCACGGGGCGCCGCGCGCTGACAGCGCGGGTAGCCACAGCGCAGCTGCACCCAAGCGGCGGTGGCCGCAGCGCAGCCCTCGTGCTGGCCGACACACTCTGCTCCTTGCAGGGCCAGCGCCCGGGGCTGGCAACCCGCCTTCTGGTGGTTGGCCGCGCACCGGAGAAAATGTGCCTCGCTGCAGTAAGCCTGCAGCAGGCAGCGCGCGCAGGCGAAACGCGCCGGACGCCCGCAGCCTGACGCCGCGCACGGCAGGTACCGCTCCCGCGTAGGCAGGCGGAGTTGCACCGTGTACGACAGAGCCGGCCCGCCCCGTTCGAGGTCAGGGCCGCCCAGGAGCACTTGCCAGGCCCACCGCCACAGCTCACAGCCACGGCCGGGCCCCCCGGGGCCCGGTTCCGGCCTTCAGCCTCATTAGCATGCGTTTGCCCGAGAGGGGCGGGGGGGGCGAGGGCTCCGCGTGACCCAGCCAGCCCAACGGAGGGGGAGAGGGGCGCCGCGCCCCGTGGGGAGGCCCGGCGCTTTCTCTCCCCCCCCCGGAGGGGAGAGGGTGCTGCGCGCCGTGGCCGGCCGGGGGGGGGAGAGCCGCGCGCCGCTGGCCCGCCGCTCCGTACCGGGCGGGCCGCGGTGCCTGCGGGGCCCTGCGGGGGCAGGCCGTCCTCCCCGCGCCAGCGGGCCACCGCCAGCGGGCCAACGGGCCCCCGCCCCGGCCCCCCCGCCAGCGGGCCCCCCGCCAGAGCGCGTGTGCCGTGGGGGGGGGGGGGGCCCCCCCCCGGCCGGCCGCGACGAAGAGACAATCAGACATGTCCCGGCCGCCGGCAGCGGCCGAGAGCCAGCCTCCCCCGCCCGGCCCCGCCCGGCGCC
Organism: Paulinella micropora; assembly: GCA_019918135.1. Lineage (NCBI taxonomy): Eukaryota > Cercozoa > Imbricatea > Euglyphida > Paulinellidae > Paulinella > Paulinella micropora. Next base: position 89,797 of record WBZZ01001109.1, on the reverse strand, counting down.
CCGGCGGAAGCGGAAGCGGGTGTGTCGTGGTGGGTCCCGGCCCCGCGCCAGCCCGCCCCCGGCCGCCTGCTCTGGCTGGTGCCGCGGCGGGGCCGCCGGGCAGCGGAGGGGCGAGTCGTGCTGTCGCTGACCGGGCCCGGCCAAGACCAGCGGGCCTGGCTCAGCGACGTGGCAGACCCCGTGCACCAGGGCCTGGTGAGCTTTTCGCTGCACCCCGCTGGCTTTGTCCGGGGGCGCTCCGCTGGCGTCTGGCTGTACGATTACGACCGGGGCGAGGTGCTGCCCCTGGTTGACGAGGCCAAGCTGTGGCAGAAGCTGCCGCCCTCCGTCGTGCCGCGCACCCCCCGCAAGCGAACACGCGCGCTGCGCCGCCTGGGCCACGCCGCCTCCGCGCCCAAGGCGGCGCCGGCGCTCGCGCGGGCGCTGGCCGCCTGGCCGGGCTGGTGGGCGCTGCGCTTTCTGTTGGAGGACGGCCGCTGGGCCCCCTTCCTGTTCTTATTCGGGCCCCGCGCCGAGCGGCTGTGGCACAGCCGGCGGCGGGCCAGGCGCCGCTGGCTCGCGGCGTGGCTGGACTCGCCGCCGGGGGGCACGGACCCGCGCTACTTCTTCGACGGGGACCTGCTGCTGCCGGGCGCACTGGACGGCCCGGCGCTGACCCCGGCCCACTTCCAGCGCCTGGGCCGGCTGCTCCGGGCCCGCCTGGCGGCGGGGCTCGGGCCCGCGGGCCGGCGCCTCGTGCTCGTCCACTACTGGCTGCGCCTGACCCTCGCCGTGCGCAAGAGCTCGTGCTTCCAACTCACGGCCTGCCCACCCTCTGCCCAGGCGCTGGTGGGCGAGCTGTTGCCGAACCTCGACCGCCGCTCGGAACACGGCCGCCACCTCTTCCCCGGCTTCTCCGACCTGCTGCGGCAGTTGTTACTGCCGGACGGTTCGCTGTGGTGCGAGGACTGGTGCGAGCCCGCCGGCGAGCACGCGTACGCGCTCAAGCCGCACGTCACGCCGGCCGTGCTGGCGCCCGTGCTCAGTGACCTCTGGGGGCTCGGCGCGGGGGGCTCCGGGGGCGGCTCGCGCCGCGCAGCGGCGCCGAGCCGCCCCCGCCCAAGCGCCGCCGCCGCCGTGAGGGTAGCTCGGCGCCCACGGAGCCCGCGTGGCTGCACCCCCGCCCCGGCCTCTGGGTGCCGCAGGACCTGTGGCGCCAGGAGCAGGCCCTCGCAAGCCGCCTGCGGGGCCTGGCCACGTCGGGCTGCGGCCACCTGCTGGCCAGGCTCCGGGCCCGCGGGCCGGGGGCCGACGCCTTCGTGCCCAGCGAGGAACAGCGCCGCGCCGCCGAGGTGTGCCTGCGCTCGCGCCTCGGCGTCCTCGTCGGGGCCGCCGGCACGGGCAAGACCTCGCTGGCGGGCTGGCTCCGCTGCCTAGGCGTGCCGCTCTTGTTCGTGGCCGTGACGTGCCAGGCCGTCGCCGCCGCCCGGCGGGCCTGGGCCGGAAACCCCGGGCGGCCGCCCGCCGGAAACCCCGCCGAGTCCGGCCCCGCCGAGTCCGGCCCCGCCGAGCCCGGCCCGGCCGGGGACGCGGCCGGGGAGCCCGCCTGCCGCCAGTGCCGCGGCCCCCCGCCGCCGGCCGAGGGCTGGGGCTCGTACGTCACGGCCGGCTTCTACACGTCCGCCCTGCTAGAGGCGTACGCGGCGCTGCCGCCGAGGCCCGCCTGGCCGACGCCCGCCCTCGTGGTCGTCGACGAGCTGTCCTTGTTCAGTCCGGCGGCCCTGCTCCGCCTCCTGGACGTGCTGGCCGGGCTCGCCCCCTCGGTGGCGGGCCTGCTCCTGCTCGGGACAGCGCGCAGCTGCCGTCCATGGGGCAGGGCTGCGTGCTGGCGCTGGCCCAACGCCTGTTCCCCGCCTGCTGCGCGTGCCTGGACACCGTCAGGCGCGGCGAGGCCGGCGCCGGCGGCCTCACGCAGGTGCAGCGCCTGGCGCGGACGCTGCGCCCGGGGGCCGACCCCCGCAGCATCGCGGAAGTGCGTGCCTGGCCCGACGCGGTCCTGGCCCGCTACTTCCGCCTGCACGTAGGCCCCGACGAGCTGCGCGAGTTAGCCCTCGGCTGGTTCCGGCAGTACGAGCCCCCCGGGGGGGTGACCCGCGGGGCCGTGCGCGGGGGGCTGCGCTGCCCGAGCTACCAGCTCGCGACCGTGCGGGCGCAGGAAAGGCAGCTCCTCAACGAGTGGCTAGCGGGGGCGGCCGGCGCCGTCCGGGCGGCCGACGGCGTCCAGGCCCTGCGGCCGGGGCTCAAGGTCCGGCTGAAGGCGCCCCGCGGCTGCCCCGCGAGGCGGGCCCTGGCGCAGGCGGCGCGCCTCTTCGTCGAGCCGGGGGATCTGTGGGCCGAGAACGCCCCGCCGGCCGCCGCGCCGGCCAGGCTCGTCCGGGTGCCGCTGGACCAGGGGCCCTGGGCCCGGCTCGAGGAAGTGCGGGCGGTGGGTTACCTGCTCGACATCTCGGACGTGTGGTTGCAATGCTCGCGGGACGCCAAGAACGTGGCGGTGCGGTGCTTTCCCGGCGGCAGCGCGCTGCCGGACACCCGCACCCCCCTGCCGGCGCAGGTCGGCCGGCGCTCCTGCCCCCTGGCCTTCCGGCGCTTCCTCGTCTGGACGGGCGCGGTAGGGGGCCGCGCGGGCCTCGTGGAGTTCTACAGCCAAGACCAGCACGGCCGGACAGCGCTGGAGCTGGGGTACGCCCTCACCGACGTGTGCGTCCAGGGGGGGGAGCTCCGGCACCTGCACCTGGTCCTGTCGCCGCACGCTTCGCCGCGCCACTACTTTCTGCGCCAGATCGCCTACACCGCCCTGACCCGAGCCACCCGCACGGCCAGCATCGTGCTGCCGCTCGCGGGCGGACGAGCCCGGCTGACGCCCCGTGAGTACTGGGAGAAGGTCAGGGGCGCCCACGCCCGGGTGCTCACGGCCCTGGTGGAGGCCCCCCCGGACGTAGCCCCCGGCTCGGCCGAGCCGCCGGCCGGCCCCGGGCCAGAGGACGCTGCCCCCGGCTCGGCCGAGCCGCCGGCCGGCCCCGGGCCAGAGGACGCTGTCCCTCCCCCGGGGGCGTAGCCCCCCCCCCGCTCCGCGCTGGTTTGTCACAGCCCCAAACCGACGACGTTGCGAGTTGCTAGCAGTCAGGAGAATGAGCTGGAGACTGCACAAAAACCAGCACAGTGACGTGGCCCCCGCCGCCGGGCGTGCCGGCCGGAGCCACACTTAATGGAACGATTAAAGTCCCGCCCCCGGGAGGTCACCGACGCGCTGAGGCGAATCCAGGGCCTGCGGCAACAGAGCGAGCGATGCTTGACAGCCGCGGAACGTGGCGCCGTGTGGGAGTGGGCGCTAGACGTGCCCCGCTAGCGGGGCTGGCGTGAGCGGCGAACGTCCCGCCAAGCGGCAGAAGACAGTGGCAGCCGGCGCCTGCCAGGTCAAACCCGCTACGGAATCGTGTGGTTTGCAGGACAAGCAGCAGGAAGGGCCGGCCTAACCTCGTTTTACCTAGGTAGTCTGCGCGCGCTTGGGCAATTATAGGTCTTGCCGGCCCGCCCTGGCCTGTCTTGTGTACCTCCAAAGCATAGATTAAAGGCTGGGCGCCGGCTACTCGTTCGGGGAGAGTAAGTCTAAGCAGCCACCAGCGACGCCAACCGGCACGGGGGCGCACCGTGCTATAAACTTCCCCTCTTTCCCTCCGGCCTGGCGGCGGCCGGGGGGAGGGGGGGGGGAGGAGGGAAGGAGAGCTGCCGCGCCGGCCGGGGCGATCGCCGGGTGGTAGTAAAAGTACACGCTGGGGCCGGTGATGGAGGCCACGCCCCCCGCCGGCGACCCGGCGGCCCGCACGGCCTGCGCCTGCCGCTTGAGCCGGGCGTTGTGGGAGTATGTAGGCGGCCGCGCGCCGCCCGTGCGCGGCGAGCTGTGCCTCCCCGTGCAATGCAGGCCGGAGCTCCGGGCCGGCGCGCTGGGTTGGTGCCAGCGCTACCGGCCCCTGCGAGCCCCCAGCCGGGCCAGGCTAGTGTGCGGCGCCTGCGGCGGCTACCCAGCCGCCGACGGCCGTCCCCCGCCCAGCTTTCTCGCGGGCCTGTGCGCCACCCCTTGGCTAGACCAGGTGGCGCCCGGCTCCTGGACGGTCTGCTGCGAGCGCGCGCAGCCCGACCTGCCGCCCTGCGCGGACCACGGCCCTCCTGCCAATCGCAACCGGAAGAAGCGGCACACACCACGGTCACGGTCGCCGGGACCACCCCCTCGGCGCGTCCGCGGGCAGAGCACGCCTGGGCAGGCGCCAGCGTGCACCGGGGATCCGAAGGCTCAGAAATTGTGGCGGACGCTGCTAGAGTACAGCACCGAACTGCAGCAGCAGACGTGGTCGAGCTGTGGCGAAGCAACTTCCTCTGCCCAGCGGCAGCTGGCCCGGAGCACCTATCAGGAGCTGGTGCAAGCTATCCCAAGCCGCCGCCTGCCCACCGAATGCAGGCAGTGGCTGCTCACCCAGGCCGCCCAGCAAAAGCTCTGGCTCCCGAGCCTGCTGGACCTCTGCCTCCAGCAGGTCGGCGGGGAACAGGGCGGCGGCCACACACTGGACTACACACTGGTGCTCCAAGCCGCCTTACACTACTTTGAACACCCGGCGCTATATCTGACAGCGGTATCCTCCTGGTGCATCCTGCCGCTGCTCGCCGCACGCCCCTGGCTGCCCTGCTCGGACGCCGACCAGCAGGTGCTGCGGCGGTTAGGCGAGCTCCTCAGGGGACAGCCGTTCTTCTCTGTCGGCCTGCTCTCCAGGTTTGAGTTGCTGGCCGCTGGGGCCGCGGCGGGCAGACAGGCCGGCGAGCAGCCCGGGTTTAGTCTGCTCTGGCGCGACCCCGTGTGCGTGCTGTTCCCGCCCCAGCAGTGCCGGAGCCAACTGCTGAGCCTTTGCCAGGAGATCAAGGGCCCCGAGGCGCTGTACCTCCGGGCGCGCCTGGGCGACAGCACTGTCGTCCCGCCCGCGGGGCAGACCCCCGTGCACCTGTACGACGTGCTGGACTACTTCAAGGGCAGCCTCGAGGGTGCACTGGCGGACCTGGGTGATGCCTTGCTGGGCGAGGAGGCGCCCGCGTTGGCGGGCTGGGTGTGCCCGATGCCGGCCGTGCTGGACACATGCATCATGCCCTGGGCGGGGACGGAGCGCTGGGCCGTGGGGGGCGAAGCCAGCCGGGGCCAGGGGTACGGCGCAAACTACCTCCGGCGGTTGCTGGCCCGGGCGCAGGCGCAGGCGCAGGCTCCGCAGACGTCCGCTACGACCGGTGGGGCCGGCACGCCCGCCGGAGGGGAGCTCGTCCTCGGACTCCAGGCGGCACGGGCCTGGGCCTACGCCAGCGCGAGCACCAACCTGCACTACTTCGGCCGGACGCTCCAGGCGGACCCCAACGTCCCGTGCGTACATGCCGTGGGACCCCGGCTGTCAGAGTACTTAGTGATCGGGCGCCGGCTGGCACGCGCAGGGGGCACTGGGGTCTCGCCGGTGGACCTAGACGCCTGCGCCAGGTACGAGGCAGAGGAGGGCTGGCAGTGGCGCCACGCCCACTGCCTGCGCTACCTCCTCACGTTGGCCGGCCGGCGGGAGATCTGGGTGCCCCAGCTGCTCACCTTCTGCCGCGAGTACAGGCCAAGCCTGGGGGGCCAGGGAGCGGACAACGCCCTGCTTGCTGACGCCAGCCTGGCCTACGCCGCCGGCCTGCCGTTGCGCGACCGGGGTCCAGTGCTGAGTTTCTTGGCGGGGCTGGACCTCTCACCCGTTTCGCTGGCAGAGGTCCCGAAAACCTTCCCTGGGCACCCATTCTTTGACGGGCCGCTGGAGGCGAGGCGGAGCCTGTGCGTCTCGCTCGTACAGCAAGCCCAAGACCCCGCGAGCCTGCGGGCGGCCCTGGAGGTCGATCCCGTGGCTCTGCTGACCCTGGAGGACGGGGGCGAACCCCAGGTCCGTCAGCGGCTGGCCTCGCTGCTGGGCCACCGGGACACTCTTGGCAGGACCGGGCCCCCGTTATGGGACCTGATCCGACAGAGCCTGGGCGCGCAAAGCCCGGAGCCCGTGCTGAAGCAGGACGTCGTAGACCAGTTCGCGGCCGAGTATGACGCAGCGCGGATGGCGCTAAGATCAGTGGGCGAAGGTCGCTTCCGCGCTACACTCGACGACCTGCTCCGCCGGGCCTCGGAGTGTCAGGGGCAGAGTCCGCTGCATTTGGAGACCCTGTGGATTGAGAGGGAGGGGGGCGTGTTCTTGGGGGGCCTCGATGTCCAGAGCCAGTACTGTTTGCGCGGGCTAGCCCTGCGAGCGTACATGGAGCACCAGGGCCGGGGCGTGGGCGGCCACCCCTGGCGCCAGCAAAACGGACGTTACTGGATAGGCCCGGTAGGACTGCGCGAACAGTGCCGTTGGACCTACGCGCTGCTGCGGGTCACGCTTCTGTACGGGGGGCGCCAGGTCCTGGACGAGCCCCCGTTGTCTCGGCCGCTCCGCCCTCGCCCCGACACTTTCCAACGCTACACCCTAGCCTGGGACAAGGTCGTGGAGTGCCGAGCCGCCGAACAGTGGGTACTGTCCCTTTGGGTCCAGCTCCGCCAGCTCGGCGAGGGCCGGCCGCTGGCCTCGAGCCTGAACCCGGGCTGGCAGGGGGGGTATGTCGACTTTGGCATGAGCATCGCGGACGGTATCAGACATTCCCAAGGCGTCGTCCAAGATGTACTGGACAGACTGCTGGCCTGCCTGAATAAGCTGGAGTTCAAGGACGGGACACGGCCGTTTGCTACCCTGCTGCCCCGATACCTCCGCGCCGGCCAGCCCTCCCTCGACGAGAGAGAACGCGAGGCGCACACTGTTTTCCTCTTGGATACTGGTAAGGATCACGCCAACGTGCTGTTTATTCCCCGCGACTCTTTCCAGGCACTGGTGTTGTATGATCCCTGGCGTTCGCGCACAGCGGAGGAGTTGGCCGAGATCCCCCGCCTCTATGTCCCGGCCACACCGAGCCGGAGGCTAATATATACACCTGTGTACGGAAAGGACGGGCAACTCAGCGATGAGCAGGAGGAGGACCAGGATGAGGAGGGGTCCTGTGTGCTCCTGTGCCTAGCGCGGGCCCTGTGGTTCATCTCGACCGGGGAACAGGAGAGTCTGTTCTACACGACCACCTTACCACCCGCCTGGCTCCTGTTGGTAGCGGACCTGTGGCAAAACAACCTGGTACTGTATGACGAGACTGCCTCCGCCGTAGGCCCCCTGCGGCGGAAGAGCGTTCGCCTTAGCCTGTCCGCCATCCCAGATGCGGCCCTCAAAGTCACGCCCGGCGCACCACTAACAGACGATGAGAAAGCGTTGCTGGGCCCTCTAGCCAAGTACTCCCCCCCCTCCCCGTGGTAATTGGGCGCTGTGCTCAGCAGGCCCAGCAGTCCGGCGCGTCCTGTCAGGCTTAATACAAGCAGGCAGCTCCTAACTCGGGTACGGGCTGGGGTCGGTCCGGCCCGTCTTTTCATGCTTAATAAAAGCAGGTGACTCCTAACTCTGGCACGAGCTTGGGTCGGACGCGGCGGCCGCCGCCCTGAATTTAGGAGGGAACAGCTGCCAGAAATCTCGGGGGGAAGGGGCCGAGGCAGGGCTATACCAAGGTGCCGCGGAGGAAGGGGAGAGCGCGCGCAAGCAAAAAGCTTTTTAATCTCAGGAACAACGTGTTCTTCCTTTTTTCTGCTTTTATCCCCTTCTCCCCCTTCCGCTCTCTCCCTCTCTTTTCCCCTTCCGGGGGTCCCCCAGTGGTCCCTTTTTCTTCCGTGTTGTTAGGCCAGTGGCAGCAGTGTGACGGTGGTTAAGGCCCGCCTGAAACCGCCCTCGCGTCCCGTCTCCACGTCGACGACGACCCCGACGTACTTGCTACTACTACTACCAGCGGCAGTACTACGCTGCAGTTGTCGCAGCTTGTGGTAGTAGGGCTGTCGCGGTAATTCCGACGGGGACACAAACGCAATCTCCTGGCGAAGGCTGCTTCCGGTTGTTAGGGGCACGTAGATGTACAGCGCTCCGCTGGGCTCCGCTCGCCGGAGCCAATCCGGCGAAACATGCTGCAACACGTAGTGGGTTATGTCCTGCGCGGCCGTCGGTTTGTGCGCACGTTCCTTGCAGGTCTGTTTGTGCTCGGGCCAGTCTCGCTTCTGGCACGTGCGGCCGCAGTAGTGCACAACCCGGCAGCCGCCGCAGACCCGCATGCTCTTGCCCCGACCAAAAACCGAACAACCCGTCCAGCCGCACTGGTACTTCTTCTTCATACTTCTTGTCCGGCTGATTTTCCTTGCTGTCGGGTCTTTGCTTTTGTCGCTTCTTCTTCTTCTTCTCGTGTCCCCCCCCCCCCGCACGTGCGGCGCGTGCGCACCCACGTCCTCCCGCGAAGAAGGGGCAGGCGCGTGTCACCCCCCCCCACGAAGAAAAGTGCGCGCGTGTGTCGGCGGGGGCTCCCCCCCCACGGGCCCGCGGCCAGCCGTCCGCCGCCCGCGGCCCCCCCCCCGGGCCCGCGGCCAGCCGTCCGCCGCCCGCGGCCAGCGTCCCCCCCCGCCGCCCGCGGCCGGCCGCTCGCCGCCCGCGGCCACCCGCCCGTCAGCCGACACAATCAGCCCTCCCGTGGGTAGCCTACTTCATGCCGAGCCAGACCCGCGACGCTGACCAGGCGCCGGCAGGTACCAGCGCGCCCGCAGCGGCCACCGAGGTCAGCACCCGCTTGCCTTGCCTGCTCAGCTGAGCCCTCACCAGAGCACGCCGCGCGGCGTAGCAGCACCAGGTCCTGTAATGTGCCTGATGACAGAACCCCAACTGCACGGACGTAGCCCCCGAGGGGTCCCGGCCAGCCCCGCCGGCCGGGCCCCCGGCCCCCTGGGAAGCCACCGAGGCGCTGAAGCGAGTCCAGGACCTCGAGGAGCAGGACGAGCGCTGCACGACCGCGGCCGAACGCCGCGTCGTCTGGGAGCGGGTGCGCCAGGAACTGCACCGGGCGCACGAGGGGGGCCTCGGCCAGGCGGAGGAGAGGCTGAGGGCGTTTCTGCAAAGCGATGAGCCGGTGGACAGCCTGGACTGGACCGTCCTGCAACAAGAAGTGTTGGCTGCGCTGCGGGGGCCCGCGGGCGGCCAGCGGGGGCTCAGCCGCGGTGGCGGCGAGAGCGGTGAGCCCCCGGCCAAGCGGCGGAAGACCGAAGTGGCGAACGCCGGCGGTGCTGAACCCGCCGCGGCCTCGCCAGGCGTGCCGAGCCAACCGCCCGGGGGCCAGGCGGGCTCTGCGGCCTAAGCCGCCCGGCGCCTCCCCCCCGAGACATGGTGGCGGGCGGGGGGGGGGTGCGTGTCCGGGGCGGGGCCCAGCCGGCCGTGCTGGCTCTGTTCCGCGCTCTCGGGCCTGTACTCCGGCCTTTAGCCAGCAGAGCTAATAATTAAATGGACCACTCGTGGCCGACCTAGCTAGCCTGTGTATTGGTGGTAGCCGGGCTGGTCCGGACTCAAGGGAAGAAGGCCCGCCTTCGGCCGGGCCACGCCAGCCGGGGTCCACGCAGGCAGGCGAGCTTGCTAGCGCTAGCAGGGCACCTTAACCTCGTCGCCTGTCGCCGTCCCCTGCCCCGCTGAAAGGGGGGAGGGAGGAGAGGAAGGGAAGGGAACACAGACCCCCGCCTACGCTGCCGTTGGGGGTGCGGCGGGGGAGGGGAGGGAAGGAAGGGAAGATGACCGCTTCCGGCAGGCAGGCCAGCGGCGCCACCGAGGAAGAGGAAAAACACGGAGCGCTGGGCCAGGGAGCCCGGACGTCGGGATGCAGGCAGACGTCGGGGTGCAGGAAGTGGAGGTCAGCTGGGAAGAGGCCGCGAACGGCCCCGTGCCTGCACGCGTCGTGGCGGCTCTGGGTAGTCAGGCAGGTGTCTTGGTCAAGGTCCAGCTACCTCTGCGTGAGGCCAAGGTACTGCCCAAACCCTACGGAGCCGCGTGTGAGTGTGACCAGCAGGCCAGGCCACGCAAGAAAGCCAGGCGGCACGACCCGCAGGCAGCGCTGCAAGCTAGCCTAGACTCGCTGCGAGCTAGCCTAGACTCGCTGCCGACGGGCGACGAGCTTACCGACCCGCTGGTGGCGAGCCTACGGGCCGAGCTGGGCGCAGCGGAGGGCGGCCCCCCCGCTGCGCTCCCCTCCGCGCTCCCCGATGCGCTCGCTGCTCGACTCAGCGCCCGTCTGGTCACTCATTATTACCGGCCCGCCGAGCGCGAGGCAGTTCGCCGCTGCGTCTACTACCTGAGGCTGAAGACCGCACGCAGGCAGAACAGCCAGGGCGGCGGCGGGCCACCACCGCCAACGGGCACGCAGCCGCTAGGCAGGCGTACGCGCCAGTCTGGACAACGCCTCTGGCAGGCCCGGCAGAAGCAAGAGGAGAGGCTCTACGAACAGCTGCACCTCGGAGCCCCGCCAGGGCGCCCGTGCTGCCGCCAGCGCTACCGCGAGGGGCTGGCGCAGGAGATGGCTGCCTGGGTCCGTCTCTTGCCCACTCCGACGGAACCCGCGCCGCCGTTGCTGACGGAACTCGCGCCGCAGTTGCTGATGGCTGGCGAACCGCTGTACGAACTCTATCGCCTGGCGCGGGAGGAAGGCGCGGGGAGGCCGAACGACTCAGAGCTGAAGAACTGGTCCACGGTCTGCCAGGAGGTGCTGCGCCTTTGCCGGCCGGGGCTCGGCCCGTTTGAGAGCGCAGAACCGGGCACGGACGGCTATGCAGCCCTGCAACGTCTGTTCGGGGCCGGGCGTGGAGAGGAGGAGCACTCCACGGCCAGGGTCTGGATCTACTGCCTGCTGCTGGAACTATACCGCGCGGGAGGGCGCCAGCCACGAGGGCTCCTCGGCGAGCTCCCGAGGCCGGACGACCTGGCCAGCGCCAACCTGCCGCCCGCGCCGCCCCCCGCCGTCCGTCCCTTGCCCCGGCCCTACAACTTTTGGCCCAAGGTCCTGCGGTCGGAGGTAGACGGCCTAGCGCGAGTGACCTACCGAGACCAGCCTCTGGGAAATCCGCTCGTACTCCTGGAGCACGACCTGGCTATCGCGTGTGCCAGTAGCTTCAAACACGGCGTAGGCATGGAGGACGACGTAGCCACGGAGGACGACGACGTAGCTGCGGACGAGGACCGTGGACTGCGGGAGGTGGGCTGGAGGGGGCCGTTGTCAGCCCTAGGCCAGGCCCTGGCTATCCAAGTTACCCGGATCGAATACGTGAGGAGACAGCCCTCCCCGCCCGCCGGACCCCGCTACTTCTTCTTCTTCCACGGGGACGGACTCCTAAATCCCCATCTCCGGCGCTCTCTGCCGCTTTGGCCGCTGCTGACAGAGGACAGGGCTGCGCTGCAGGAGCCCAACCTCCTGGTAGAGGACGAATGGCCGGCTCCTCTGTGCTTGGATGAGAGAATGCATGACATCTGCGCTAAATGGGCGCATAGGCCCCTGCAGCTACTGCGCCTGCAAGACGGGCGGGTAGGCTACGCCGCGGAGCTTCCGCTGAACGCCAACGACCGGCAGGAAGCGGAGGCCAAGTTTCGGAGCGTACTCGCGAGGTGGCTACGCCCGTTCTGGAAGACGGTAGCAGAGTTGAACAGTGATTGTGAGGACTTGGATCCCAGCGAGGTAGTCCTGGACCGCCGGCCGCCCTACCTGCTCAAGCCCCCCCGGCCCGTCGTTCCGCTAGCCGGCGCGGGGCACGAAGGGACAGAGCCGGAGTGCCGCTTCCGTTGGCAGCAGCTGGGCTGGGACAGGGAGCTGCGGTGGTCGGACGACCAAGCGCGGGACCGACGGGTGCTGACCCTGCGCAGCCTGCTGGTAGGAGCTCTGGGTGTGCTGGACGCCCGCCTAAACCCCCTTGTCTCCGCGGCGGGGGAAGCTCTCCTGTACAACGGCCAGGCCGACGTGGGCGGCCACGAACACACGGCCCTGCGACGCCTCTGTGTCGCTCTGTCCTTGTTGCGCGAGCTAGACCCTGGCTGGCACTGCCCCGGGAAGCTCTGTCCCGTCTCGATCCACCTAGGGTTCGGAGTTTGGCCACATACCTACCATTACGGGGACAGCAGCGGTCCCGAGCCCCAAGTGCCGGAAACGGACTTTACGGTCTACGTGTGCTCGTCACACGAACACGCTTTCCTGCTCTGCAAACAACGGGCAGGCCACACCGTGAAGCTCACTCTTTGGGACCCCAACGGCAGCCGGTCTGGCACTTACCAGCTGCTCCAGCATGTCTGCCGCGGGTTGGCCTTGCGGGACCAGCACGGGCAGCGCCTGGCTCGTCTGCTAGGCCTAGCGGAGGCCGGGCTGACCGAGGCCAGCCTGGGTTGCTACGTACACCCGCGGGAGACGCCTACCCTCCAAGGAGACGAGGGTTCGTGTACTACGCACGCGTTGCTGCTGGCGGCGGTGGCCGTGGTGGAAGGGCCCGACCGGCTGCCCAAGCAGGGTGCACAGGACCTCTCGGACGCGTGGTTGCTCTTAGGCAGTGCCCTGGGCTGGCGGTGGTGCTTGCCACCGGAGGCGCGCGCCCGGCTGCTGTTCCTGCTGCCCGCGGAGGCCGACGACGCCGGGGCAGACGACTTCCAAGAGACGGCCGTGCTGCGGGCCCCGTGAGCGCGGCCCGCAATCCGCCCCGGCGCGGCAGCCCTGCCCCCCGGCGTCGCGGGCAGGCGCCCGCCCGTACGCACGGGGGGGGGGAAGAGCGCGGGGGCGGCTGAGGGGCCGCGGGCGTGTAGGGAAGGGGGGGGGAGAGCGTGGGGCGTGCGTGGGGCGTGCGTGGGGCGTGCACGCCCGGCACCGAACGAACGGGCCGGCGGAAAAGAAGACACACTGGGCGCTGCGCGCTGGGTGCGGGGGGGGGCGAGGGGGGGGGAGGGAGCGGAGAGGGGGCAAGAGGAGGGGGGACCTCCCACCGCGGGGAGCGTGCCGGGGAGGGGGATTGTACGCCCCCCTGCTCCCCTCCTCCCAAAAGTCCGTCGGCAGCGAGGCTCCGAACACGACCGGCATGATGGGAAGCACGGCTAGCAGCCAAGGCACGGCTAGCAGCCGGGGCACGGCTAGCAGCCACCGCGCTCGTCCGAGCTCGGCGGTGGCACCAAGGCCCAAAAAGCCACGTACCGCTCCCCGGCCAGCCCCCCGTGGACAAGGCCTGCGACAGCTGGCCGCGGCCACTGCGACCGGGCCAGAGCCACCGCCTCGTCAGGCGCGCCCCGTCGTGGTGCCGGAGGCGGCTTCTCTCCCTCCGCCCGAGCCGGACTTTGAAAGCGTCGTCTTGGCCACCCTGAGCACCTTAGACCTGGCCGAAATCTTGCTGTCTACGCTCAACGGTGTAGTGGTGGTGGACACGGTCAGGCTGGAGGAGAGCGGATCGACCGAGCAGCCGCCCGCGCGCACCGGGTTGTCCGAGGCCGGCCTAGCGCTGCTGCCCGAGCTCCAGCTCACGGGCGCCTTTCTCGCCGCACCCAACTCGCCCAAGGAGTGTTCCATCTGCCTACAAGACTTGGTCGTAGGGGACTGGCTGCGGGGGCTGCCGTGTGCGCATTACCTGCACCGGGCGTGCGTCGACCCCTGGCTACGCACAAAGGACTCGTGCCCCGTGTGCCGTCTAGTGGTGTCGTAGGCGGGGGCCAGCGCGCCGTCGCCGCCGTCGGTAGCGTGTGGGCCACATTAAAAACTGAGCGAGCACACGCCGTAGTTTTTAGTCACTCGGTACTCGTGCCGTGCCCCTTCGGCCGGGAGCTCCGGGGGGCGAACCGATCTGTCCGCGCCGGCCCCCCAGCCTTTCCCCCGCCCCCGGAGGAAATGGCAGAGGGGGGGGCGCCTCCTCTCTTTCGGCTGCGGCCCCCTTCCTGCCTAGCCCCCGGGCGGGGGGGAGGGCTGGGGGATGTGTGCAGGGGGGGAGCTCCTCTCCTGCCCCCAAAATGCCGCCCGAGGCCCGCCACGAGCAGGGTGGGCACCGGTCGCTGCCCCCGCCCCGGCGGCCGCCGGTGTCGAACGCCATCCGCGCGCGCCCGCCCAGTTTCGTGCTGTACTACCACGGCCGGCCGCTGCGCGGCCTGCATGCCTGGCTGCAGGACACCGTCTGGGGCACGGGGGGGTCCCGTGCACCACGGGGCGCGGCCGAGCCCTCCGTCTTCAGCGAATGGGCGGCCCGCGCGGCGGCGGCCGGCCACCCGCGCACCCAGTCGTGCCTGTACAGACGGGGCCAGGCCATCGTGGTCGATCAGCAACTCAACGCCCTCGTGCGCATAGCGACGGGCGCGCGCGAGCCGGCCCTGGCGGGCGCACTCTGGTCCCGGGACTACCGCCTGTGGGACGGCGCGCCGCCGGCCGAGCGGGCCCGGTTCGCGCGGCAGCTGCGGGCCAGAACGGGGCTGCCCCCCCTGGCCGGGCGCGAGCTGCGGCGCGTGCACCCGCTGACGGCCACCGCCATCTCCTTCCTGTTCGCTCGCTTCGGCCTGCCCGTGGCCGCGCAGGTCGTGGTGCACAGCCCGTCACTGGCGGTGGCCAGCAGCATAGACCAGGTCTGGCGCTGTGCGGCGGGCCGCCTGTGGCTGCTGGAGCTCAAGAAGGCCCAGTCCGCCGGGCAGGCGCACGGGGAGCCAGCGCGGGCGCCGCCCCTGGCGCACGCGCTCTGGCGCGCATGGGCGGACACGGAGCTGAACCGCTTCCTCGTGCAGGCCGCGCTTGGTCACGCCCTCTTCGAACTCACGTACGACCTGGCGGCCGAGCCGCAGCCGCCGCGCTCCGCCGTGGTGTGCGTGGGCACCTACGGGGTGCGGGTAGCGTGCGTGCCGGAGGCCATGCTCGGGGCCGCACGCGAGTTCTGCCGGACGGTGTGGGCCGCTGAGCGCGCCGGCCCCCCACCCCCGCGGTAGGCAGACAGAAGGTAGTGTTCAATAAAAACTTGGCTTTTACTCGAGCCACCACCGCGGTGGGCACCGGCTGCTCGGGGGCGCCAATAGCGTGGCGGCCAGGGCCTAGCTAAGCAGCGGCCAGGGCCCCCCACGCCGCTAGCCGGACCAGCACCAACAGAAACCCCTTTACGTGATCCTCCGTCGTGTCCGGCGCTACCTGTTCGTCGCTCCACGACACTGAAATAGTCCGGGCCTGTTTCCTGCCCTGTTTCTGTTTCTGTTGCTGTTGCTGTTGCCATTCCACTTTAGCCGTGTTCCCCTTTTTGTCTAGCAGCCACCAATGCTCGTAGCTCCGCTCCGGGCCCTGGTCCACCCAAGCTAAAGAGGCTGAATTTCGATATTGGTTGGGCATTCCCTGTAGAGCCCTAGCATCCACTTGCACGTTCTGTAAGTAGTACCTGGCGTGGCGAAACTGGGGGAACGGAGCCTGTTGCTTCTGCTGCTCCTGGCTTAGGCTCTGTTTCTCCCAGCCCAGGCTCTGGTACCACCACGCCGCACATCGCGCCAAGGCTGCCGGGCCAGCTCGCAACAGAGGTTCTAGACACTGCCAGACGGTGGCCTGTAGTCCGTGGTCTAGCCAGCCGTAGCTGTTGGCTACGAAGCTCAGCAGGTTCGACAGCTGGATGGCGCCTCTGTACTCGGCCGCCTGGCCAGGCGCTACCTGGAGCCGCAGGCAGAACCTGGGCTCCGGGTCCAGCCAGAAGAAGCCAGGTTCCGTGGCAGTGAGCACGATATTGGCAGGCTTCAGATCCGCCAGCAGCAGCGGGACAACGTCGCTCGAGAAGTGCAGCGTACGCTGCCAGAAGCTCTTGAAGGCCCCCCGAGCGGGCCCGAGCGCGAAGGCCTCTGTCTGCCCCAGGTCTAGTGTCAGGGCGGCCCCCACCCGCGCCAGGTCCATGACGAGCCAGAACGTACCCTGGCCAACCTTCACGTCGTCCTCCACCCGGAGGTAGCCGTACACGGCGGGCGCCAGCCCCTGTTGGGCCAGCGAATGCTGCAGCTCCAGGTACTCGGTTTGGGCGAGCGGCAGCTCGTCCCCCTCGAATTTCTGCGGCTGGCCGATTTCTTGCGACGCATCCTCGATGCGTTTGAGGACCAGCCCGTGGCGGCTCAGCAGCAGGACTGCACCTTTGGCCAAAGCGTACTCATCCTGGTGGTTGCCGGCGTGGCCTATGCTGCAAGCCCGGAATTTCGTGGCGTTCGTCACGAAAAGCCCCAAGGACCGCAGCCACGAGGGGACCTCCCCGTTGGGACAGAGGGGCACCTCCTTTTTGGTCAGTGTGTTCCCGTCGCCGGGCAGCCAGCGGACAATCTGCTGGTCAGTGGCGGTGGAGCAGGGGTAGAACTCTCTGAACAGCTCCCGCAACTGGCACGAGCGGCAGGGTTCGCGCTCCCTCGGCTTTTGGCACTCGCGGCAGTGACAACGCGACGTACAGACGAAGCGAGAGGCCAAGGGGTGCGGGAGTGCTACGGCGTGGTCCTGTCCGGGCGCGGCGGCAGGGTTCATCTCCCTACGGGATGGCAGCGGGCGGATACCAGGGCTCACCGGCCAGACCTTTGCTTTGTGGTTCCAGGGCAGGCACCCGCCCCGCGACCTCCTCCTCCGTCCCGTGCGGCTACGCCGCGTCCTCTCCCCTCTCCGCTCCCTTCCCGCGCCGTGGGCGTGCGGCGGGCCCCGCGGGGGGTGGAGAGGACTCGCCCCCCCCCCTGCTGCGCGCCGCCCGTGCCCCGGCTGGGTTGGGCACGCACCGGGCGGGGGTCGGGGTACGCCCGCGCCGGCACGCCCGCAGCTGCCCGGGCCCGGCCGACCCGGGCCGGGCCGGGGCCCCCGTGGCAGCTGCGGGCGCCCGTTCCCCGCGGGCGGCGCCACGCTACCCGGCAGCGCCCCCAGTCCGTTTCTTGGCCCGGCCGGACTACTGCTAGCTACCGAGTGAGTGACCTACCGCCCGGGCTCGAAGCCCGCCAGCCGGATGCGGCCGCCGGACCCCTGGCCCCCCGTGCCCCTCCGTGACCGTCAGTCGCACCTGGTTAGTACCAGCGGCTTTACTCGCACTGTACTTGTTAGTCCGCGGCGGCTACTACCCAACTTACCAAAACCAGGCCAAGCCCTCCGGGCCCGGCAGCGGCCATCACGCGGCCTTGTTAGACCAGGACTTTGCTATCGACACCAGTGCGTCTACGAGCTTCTTGACTTGCGGCAGCTGGATTTTGTCCAGTGTGGTCGCGAAGAGGTCTTCCGTCAGTGGGGATCCGGTAGCGTGGTCCCACCCGGACCCGGGCCCCGACGACACGGGTTTCCTGCGTTGCGCTGCCTTCCGTTCCCTCCCGCGCGGGCCCGGCCGGGCAGGCTGCAGGTGTTCCCAGGCCCGGTGCAGCTGGCTGGCCTCTGGTCGGTCTAGCCCCTGGTGCCACCAAAAGGCACATTGCTCCAGCGGGTCGTAGTCTTCGGTCGCCGCTGCGAGCAGGGGTGTTAGCAATGGCCAGAAGCAAGCCTTCAGTTCGGCAGACAGGTTGTACCCCGAGGCTCCGCCCTGGAGGTTAGCCACGAAGCTCAGCAGATTGGACAACTTGATAGCAGGCTCATATTTGCTCTCCGCGCCGGGCGGCAGCAGGAGCCAGCGGCAGTGTTTGGGGTCCGGCCGCAGCTCCTGGAAGCCCGGCCGCGCGACCGTCAGCGCGAGGTGCCGGGGGCTCAGATCCGCCATCAGCAACGGGACGACACGGGCTGTGTAGTCTAACAGCCTGGTCAGGAAGGCCTCAAAGCCCGCCGCCTCCACTTGCAGCTCCTGGAGTGCCTCTGGGTCCTCCTGGAGTGCCTCTGGGTCCTGCACCGGCAAGGGACTGGCTTGTGCCAGATTGAGGCTCAGGGATGGGCCCACCCAGGCCAGATTCATCACGAGCCAGAAGGTAGCGCGGACCTGGTCCTCCCCCCCGCGCGAGCCGCCATCTGGCTCGGCCTGGGCGTCCACCCGCAGGTAGCCCTGTACCACGGGAGCCAGCTTCGGCACGGCCAGTAGATGTTGCAGGTACAGGTACTCTACTTGGTCTCCCGGCAGGTCCCGAGAGGAACGCCGCATAAGGCAGGGCTCGCGGCCAATCTGGCGAAGGGCTAGCTTGGGGCCGTGCAGCAGCAAGACAGAACCCCCCGCCAAACGTTGCTCGTCCTCGTGGCCGGCCGCGCCGATTCTGCACGCCTGAAACTTTTGTTCGGTCGTGCTGAACAGGGGAAAGGACCGCAGCCAAGGGGGTACCCCGTTCCGGAAGAGCCGCGCCGGGGTCTTGCTCAGCCCGCCCAACACTGGACTACGATAGGTGGTAGTGAAGTCTGCCCACACCTTCTGGTTTGCTACGCTATACGCCGTAACACACGCGTCAGTGGCAGCCGAGCAGGGGCTCCTGACCTGGAATAACTTGAAGAGCTCGCACGACCGACAGGCTTGGCACGGCACCGACCGTTGGCACTCCCGGCAGATCCGGCGGCAGGCGAATCTGGACCTCAGAGGATGTACTGGGTCGTTCAGTTCCTCTTCGCCGGCCGCTCCGAACTCAGCCCCTTTGCCAGGCGCCGCGTCCGGGCCGACGACCGGGAGCTCTGGTCCTGGTGCCCGGGGGCTGGCTGGACCCCTGCGCTTGTGTTTCTTGCGGGCTGGCCCTGACATGCTCGCCTCGCTGTGGCAAGAGGCCGCGGCCACTGGTGGAGGGTTTCCTCACAGGCGTACTTTACTCCGGTAGGCAGCCCCGTCCACACTCTCTGGGGGCTCTCCCTGGCCTTCCCGTCCCATCCCTTCCCGGCCGCCGTGGCACGGGAGCAACACGCCGGCAGCCCCCCGTGGAGAGCTAGGGGGAGAGGGAGGAGGACTGCCTAGCTGCCAAGTGCATGGGGGGGGGATCGGCGAGGGCGCGCCGTGGACAGGAGGGGGGGGGCGTACCACCAGCGACCCAGCCGCATCCGCCCCGCGCACCGGCCGCGGGTTCATCCTGCCCCCGGGCCCCGCCGGCAGTTGCACCGACGTAGAGGAGGTTTGTAATAAAAGAAAAACGCTCTGGCCGGTCACCACGCGACCGCGCTGGCCACCGGCTGCTACGGAAGGGCGAGGAGGCCTAGGGCGTGGCCCACCACGCGGCTAGCCGGACCAGCACCAGCATAAACCGTCTGACCCGTGCCTCCGTCGCCTTATCCGGGATCCATTGGCCGTCCCAATGGTGCATCTGCAGCGTCACCCGCACCACTCGCGCCGTCTGCCCTATCATCTGCGTCGTCTCCTTGGCACATATCTGTGGCACTGGCAGCCCCTGTGCATCCCACCAAAACTTGTAATCTTTATCCGTGTCTACCCAAGCCAGGGACGGGCTTTGGTACTGCGGGGGCAGGCCTTGCCAGCAACGAGGATCCAGTTTCCTGCCCCGCAAGTAGTGCCTGGCGTGGTGGAATTGGGTGTACAGCCTCCTTTGCTCCGGGGTGGTTAGGCTCTGGTACCACCAGGCCACGCAGCACTCAAAGGCTGCGGGCGTCTGCAGCAGGGGTTGCACAAACCCCCACAAGGTAGCCCGCAGGTCCTTGTTCAGACGGTCATAGCAGTTGGCCACAAAGCTCAACAGGTTGGACAGCCGGATGGCCTCTCGGATGGCCTCCCTGTACGGGGCCGGGGCACCTGGCACTACCTGGAGCCACTGACAGTACTTGGGGTCGGTGTCCAGCAGGAGGAAGCCTGGCTCCGTGGCCGTCGGCGCGATGTTGCCGGGCTTCAGATCCGCCATCAGCAGCGGGACTACGTCGGTCGAGAAGTCCAGCGTACTTTGCAGGAAGTTCTTGAACGCCCCGGTGGCGGCCCTGAGCCTCAGTCCTTTCGCTTGCTCCAGGTCTAGGCTCAGCGCGTCCCCCAGCTGGACCAGGTCCATCACGAGCCAGAACGCACACTCGTCGGCCGGTGGCGTCGCGTCGACCCGGAGGTAGCCGTATACGGCGGGCGCTAGTCCCTGCCGTGCCAGCAAGTGTTGCAGTTGCAGATACTCCACGTGGGCGATCGGCAGCTCGTCCAGGCCGGCCGGCCACTTGTGCTTGCCGAGGCGTTTGAGGACCAGCCTGTGGCGGGGCAGCAGCAGGACGGTGCCGTTTACCAGCGAGTTCTCGCCGTGGCGATTGCCTTTGCGACCTAGGCGGCAAGCCTCAAATTCCTTTTGGGTCGTGACGAAGAGCCACAGGGACCTAAGCCACGCAGGGACCTCTCTGCCCGGACAGATATTGACCTCCGCTTGGGTTAAGGCCCTCTCGTCGGGTATCCAGCGGACGGCCTGCTCCTGCAGGTCGGTGGAGCAGGGCTGTCGCACCTGGAACAGCTCGAACAGCTTGCGCGACCGACAGGGCCGGCGCTTGCCCGGCTCCGCACACTCGCGGCAGGGGCGGCGCGACGCACAGGCAAACCTAGCGGCCAGGGGGTGAGGCAGCGCGACTGCGCCGGGCTGCCCGGCGCTGGGTGACGTCCCCGCCGCGGGGCGCGCCGGTGCTGGGCGTGGGCTAGCCCCGGGCGGGGGCGTCGGATCCGATAGGCCCTTGTGCGCCAGCGCGTAAACCCCGGCCAGAACGGCTGAGACTTCCTTCCCGTCCAGCGAATGCAAGGACTGGGCAGGGATTCGCGGCGACGTCAGCCTGGGCTGGGCAGCAGAGGGCGGGGACGTCCACGCGGGCGGGGAAGGGGGCTGGCCCGGGGACCACCAGGCCGCTGGCGAGCTCACCGGCGGGAGGCCCGGGGCTGGCACCGGGTGGAGGGGGGCGGGCCTCCCGGGCCGGCCGCCCCCCGTGCGGCATCGGCGGTGTCCATCTCCTCCCTCCGGCTGGCAGCAAAAGCGAGGGATGCACCCTTTTTCTTTTTCTTACTGGCCCCGGAGCAGACGCCGGCCATGCCCACTCGCTTACCCCCCCCCCGCTCCCCGCACGCGCCGCCGGCGGGCGGGCGGGAGGAGGCACGCCCTCCCCCTCCTCCCCCCTTTCTTGCTCCACTGCCTGGCCGTTTCCCTCCCCGCCGGGGGAATGGACCTCTCTCCCTCTGGACCGACCCCGCGGGGGAGCGGGGGGCCTCCGCCCCGGCGCTACTAGGCGGGCCGCCTCCCCGAGCGCGGCCAACGAACTGTCCCGGCTGTCTACCTACTGGACCGGGGCCCGAGCCGCCGGGACCCTGGCTGCCGCTCACGGTGCCGCGCCACGCCAGTACCACCTGGTGTTTTTTTTATTGGCCTTGTGGGGGCTGGACTCTACTACTACTGGACGAAGACGGGCCCTGCCGCACTGGCTTGCAGACGCGAACGCTCCGCCGGCGTGGCCCATGACGCAGCCACCCGAACCAAAACGCCCAGAAACTGCTTGACCTCAACCAGACTCGGCTTGTTGTTTTCCCAGACCGACCCCGGCCCCCGCTTGGGCTTTCCCCGGGAATCCCACCAAGCATTGTCGATCGGGAGCCCGCCCCAGTCCTGGCCACGGCCCTCAAGCCTGCCAGACAAGACTGGGGGTTCAATTGTCTGGTCTTGTAGGTAGTGCTTGGCCCTGGCGAACTGACTCGGGGGCCCTGCCTTTTGCATGCCCAGGGTTTGCTTCCACCAAACGGCGCACGTATCCAGGACTTTGCTGTCCGCTGGTGGGACGACCTGAGGTGCTATAAACCTCCAGAGGCAGGCCTTGAGGTTGTCGTGCGGTGAGCCATAGCTGTTGGCCACCAAGCTCAGCAGGTTGGACAGCCTGATGACGGGTTCGTCCTCGAGCCTGTCGGGCGGTACCCCCAGCCACAGGCAGTACCTGGGGTCCGGCTCTGGCCATTGCCAGCCCCGCCGCGCGGCAGGCGCCGCGAGGCCGTCCAGCCTTAGGTCCGCCAACAGCAGCGGAGCGACTCGGGCAGAGAAGTGCAGCAGCCCGGCTAAGAATTCCTCGAAGCCCGCCTCTGCGGCCCCGGGCCCGGCCGGTTGTCCCGGGCCCAGGTCGCGGGAACCCGCCCCCTCGCGCACGAGGTCCGTAATGAGCCAGAACGTAGCCTTGGTAAGGGGGGCTGTCCGCTGCCGTTCTGTGTGCCCTCCCCCGGGGCCAGGCTTCTCGGCCTGCTTATCGTCGTCTCCCACGATGTCGATGTCCTCCTCGCTGGATTCCCCCGAGCCAGCGCTGGATTCTCCCGCTGTTGCTTCTGCTTCAACCGCCGGCTCTTCAACTCGGCTGCTACTTGTGCGCTGCTCCGGACCGGCCACTCGGAGGTAACCGCGTACCGCGGGGGCCAGCCCCTGCCCCGCCAGTAGGTCTTGCAGGTACAGGCGCTCCACGCAGGGCACCGGCAGCCTAGCAGAGGTGACACCTTCTGTGCCGCGTCTCCTCCGCTGGACGTAGACGCGTTGCAGTGCCAGCTCTTGGCGCCGCAGGAGCAGGACGCCGTCGGCTAGCGCTTGCTCCTCGTCGGCGCCGCCTAGGTTGCAACCGGCGAACTCGGCGGTGGTCGTCACAAACAGCGGGAAGGACGCCAGCCAAGGAGGCACCACGCCGTCGGGGCACAGCGGCCGTTTTGACGGGTGCAGGGGCTCAGCCTTGCCTCCCCCGTGAGTTTCGTAGCCGGTAGTCTTGGCCTCGGGATCGACCGCGCAGGGACGCCACTGCGTAAACAACTCGGACAGCTGGCACGGCCGGCAGGCCTGGCATTGACCCGGCCGTTGGCAGACGTGGCAGCGCTTCTGGCAAACGAACCTGGAGCTCACCGGGTGTCTCGGCGCTTCGCTGGAGTGCTGCACGTGTGGGAGAGCACCCCCGGCCGGGTGCTGCGCGTGTGGGAGAGCACCCCCGGCCGGGTGCTGCGCGTGTGGAAGAGCAGCCCCCGGCCGGGTGTTGCGTGTGTGGGAAGAGCACCCCCGACGGGGGCTCCCTTAATCTCCGCCGGGGACGGCCGTTGCTTGCGCTTCCTCAGCATCCCGCGCGGCGGAGGGTCGAGCGTCAACCAGGCCCGTGGAGGGGGGAGCCTGGCGGGGCGTTTCTTCCTCTGGCTGGCCTTTAATCAGCACCGCCGGCCGGCAGCTACCCTCCCTTGCCAGGCCCCCTTCCCTTCCTTCCCCTCCCTTCCCTTCCCTTCGCACAGGTACTGCCAGAGAAGGGAGACAGAAGGCGGGGGGGTCCTGGGTGCAACCGAGGGGAGGGGTGCCTTTGCCACTCTGACATGCCGGCCGTCTTTGCCGCCACTGCGAACCGGAGGGGTAGTGGCCTGCCCTCCTCCGCTTACTACCAGCCGTCGCTACCTAGGTGAGAGGCTCGGGGACGGCCGGGCCGGAGGCAAGCGCGGAGTGGGGACAGCGCACACTTCTTGCTCCGGCCGTTGCTATGAACGCCCTGCTGGTCCTGCTAGTAGCGGTCGGCGGCGTCGTGCGTACCGCGGCCACCGCCGCCCGCCGCACCAAGTCAGTCAAGCCAGAGGTCTTCTTTACTCGCCCGGACTGGTTCGCCCCAGCGGCTACCACGCAGCCCAGGAAAGGCCAAGCCCCCCCCCCCGGCAGCCCGCAGCCGTGTTCAGGGGCGCTGGCTGGACCAGGACCTTGCTACGCGCAGCAAGGCGCCTACTAACTCCCCGACGTCGCTTGGCCGGAGCCGGCCTGAGGTGAGGGCCTGGCCTGGTTTGAGTATCGCGGCCGCGAATTCCGCGGTCGGTCGTCCGGCGCTATCCCACCAAAACTCGCTTACCGGGGGTTGCTTCACTGGGTTCCGCCCGGGTCCCGTGCAAAGCTCCGCGTCCAAAACCTTCCGGTCCAGGACACACTGCTCCAAGCTACTCAGGGCCTTGGATAATTGGCTCTCTTGGTTGCGCCTCCCCAGGTACCACCAATATGCACACTGCTCTAGGGGGTCACGGTCACCACCTGTGGCTGCTTTGAGTTGGGGTGCTATAAGCTTCCATAAACCAGCCCGGAGTTCCTGGTGCAGGCTGGAACCAGGCACCCCCCCGCGGTGGATGTTAGCTACGAAGCTTAACAGGTTGGACAGCCAGAGGGCAGCAGAGTATTCCTTCCTGATGCCGCGCGGCAGCAGGAGCCACTGACAGTACTTAGGGTCGGGGTGTAGCTCTTGGAAGCCCGGCTGGGCGGCAGTCAGCGCGATGTGGGGGGGCCTCAGGTCCGCCAGCAACAGCGGGACTTCGCGGGCCGAGAAGTCCAGCAGCTTCGTCAGAAAGGTCCGGAAGCCTGCTTCGTCTACCCGGATCTTGCCCACTTTCTTGGCTGCCTGCAGCAGATCCAAACTGAGGGAAGGCCCCACCCAGGCGAGATCCATGACGAGCCAGAACGTAGTGGGGATCGGGTCCCCGGCGCCGGCAGGGAGCCCGTCTACCCGGAGGTAGCCGTGCACCGCCGGGGCCAGCCCCCGCACGGCCAGCAGGTGCTGCAGGTACAGGTACTCGGTGCGGTCCGCCGGCAGGTTCCGGGTGGAAGGCGGTAGAGAGCAGGGCCCGCCGATTCTTTTCAGGACTAGCTTGGGGCCGTGCAGGAGCAAAACAGAACCGCCCGCCAGCTCTTGTTCTTGGTCTGGTGCCGTTGGGCGCCCGGGGCCGGCGGTGCCAATGCCGCACCCCCGAAACTTGGTCTCCGTCGTGATGAACAGGGACAGAGATCCGAGCCACTCGTCTGTCATTCCAGCCTCGGACAACGACACTTCTTCTCTCTGCAGCTCGCTCAGTGCCAACGTGCGGGACCCTATCCTCACCTCCCGTTTTTGTTCCTGTACGCGATACCTCGTGACCTGCTGCTTCGTGTCAGCCGAACCAGGGCTGCTGACCTCGAATAGCTGGGACAGCTGGCACGGCCGGCACCTGGTACACTGTCCCGGCCGCCGGCATTGCCGGCAGGTCCTTTGGCACGTGAATCTGGACCACAGGGGATGTCGCGGCTTGTCAGCGGGGCGGCCGGCCGAGGCCTGCACCGGCCCCGGGGGGGGCGCTTCTTCCTTCCCGTGCTTGTGTCTCTTGGCGGCACGCCCGGACATGCCTCACCTCTCCGGTACAGACAGCCGGGGCTCGGCCTGGCTGCTTTGACTCGACTAGGCAGCCCCACCCCCGCGCGTCCCCCGGCCTCCCGCTCCCCCCCCGTCCCCTGCCCTCGACCACACCCGGGGGGGGGCGCACTGCGTCCTCCCCTCCCACCCCTTCCCCCCCCGCCCTCCCCGCCTGCCCACCGCCGAGTGAGGGGCTGTGCCGGTAGCGACGGCGGAGGGGGCGGCGTCAGGGGAGGGAGGAGGCGGACCGACCGAGTGCTGGGGCCGACGCAGAAGTGCGCGGCCCTGGCGGCCCCGGCCACAAGCAGGCCAGCCGCGGCCCATGGACCAGGAGGCCTGGGCCCGGTTCAGCGGGTCGCAGGTCCGGCGCGCCGCGCGGGCGGTCAGCGTTTCCGCCGCCCACCTACCCTCGTTGCCGGCGGACGGACGCACAGCGGCGTTCCTCTTGGCAGGCGTGCAGACGCCGCTGCTGCCGCAGGCCCTGTTGCAGGCGCTGTACTTCCTGCCGGCCGCCGCGGTCAGCTACGTCGAGGTCCTGTCGAAGCCGCTCAACTCGCTGGGTAACCTGGACCTCGTGCAGCTGCTGGAGCGCGTGCGGGTAGACATGGCGCCGGCCGTGCTGGCCAGCCTGCCCGTCGTGCCCTGGGAGCAGGCTACGCCCTCATTTCTGACGCCCGCCAACAGTGCGATGCTGGAACTCAAGGTAGCCCACCCGGCGGCCGCCCCCCCGCCACCCCGTCCTTGGCGCTGCTCCGGGACAGGCTGGGTGCCCTGCGGGCGGAGTCCGGCCGCACGCGCGCGCAGGCCCTGGCCCGGCTGGACCGGGAGTCCGCCCGCGCGCTGCAGCAAACCGAGGCCGGGCGGCTGGCGGCCCAGGCCGTGCTGGCGGGCCTAGGCCTGCGCCCGGCCGACCTGGACGACGCGGAACCCCCGCCGCCACCGGACGAGGAAAAGGAGCTCGACCTCTTCACCGACGACGAGCTGCGCGCGCTGGAGGCCTGCTGGGGCGTGACCGAGGTGTCCCTCGCCCACTTACGTCCCGTGCCCGGCTACCCGGCAGCGCGGGTGGCCGCCGGCGGCGAACGGCAGGTGCTCTGCCGTCTCCTGCCGGGCGAGGAGGTCTGGGTCCGGCTGTGGGTCACCAAGGGCTATGCCTCCCGGGACTCTCGCTGGCAGAAGGGGCTCCTCACCCCCCGCAAGGTGTCGAGCGTCCAGGTCCAGCCACGCCCGCTCCCGGCACCACGCGCGCTGGAGCTGTGGTCCGTGTGCCCGACCAACGTCTTCGACCTCGAGGACCTGGGGGGTGGGGCCGCCCGCCTCGTGGCGGCTAGGCCGCTCGAGTGTCTGGCCTGCCGGCGGTGCCTGCTGAACCCGCCGGGGGAAGAAGCCAGCCCCGTGGCGGTCGAGACCCCCACGGCCGCCGCCTGCGACCAGTGGCTCGTCCTGGTCACCTCCTACACGACGCAGACCCCGGCGGAGCTGCTGCAGGAGTGCCGGGCCTTCCTCCTCGCCGGGGGTGGCTCGGTCGCGCCCGCCGCAGTCGCGGCCTCCTCGCCCCGCGCGGCCGGGGACACGGCGCCCCCGCGAGAGCCCCAAGCTGGAGGTGACAGGCTGCGGTGAGTGAGCCGCCGTCACGGTAAGAGTGACGTGAAGGGGTGAGAGTAGTCACGGTAAAGGTTTAAGCGAGTAGAGCGCAGCCGTGGCAGGGGGTGGCGTAAGTGGTGAGTAGCCACGGTGAGGGTGGCAGGGGGTGGCGTAAGTGGTGAGTAGCCACGGTGAGGGTGGCAGGGGGTGGTGTAAGTGGTGGGTAGCCACGGTGAGGGTGGCAAGAAGGGCCGTGGGAAGAGGCAGCCCCTCTCTGGGACACTCCGACCGAAGCGAATAATGGCCTGGTGGACGCAGGCCCGAGCGAGCGACGCCAGGGCGCGCGCCAGGCTGGCGGCGCGCGCTGCGTGCCGACGGCCCGCCTGCGCCCGGCGGAGCGCCCCCCCCCTCGCGGGCGCGCGCTGCGTGCCGACGGCCCCCCCCCTCGCGGGCGCGCGCTGCATGCCGACGGCCCGCCTGCGCCAGGCGGAGCGCCTCCCCCCTCCCCTCGCGGGCGCGCGCTGCGTGCCGACGGACCGCCTGCGCCCGGCGGAGCGCACTCTCCCTCGCGGGCCCGCGCTGCGTGCCGACGGCCCGCCTGCGCCCGACGGAGCGCCCCCCCCTCCCCTCGCGGGCGCGCGCTGCGTGCCGACGGACCGCGCTGCGTGCCGACGGACCGCCTGCGCCCGGCGGAGCGCACCCCCTCTCGACACGCTGGCAAAAAAGATTCACAAATCAGGCCACAATCTGCAATGTTGACCAGGGCGAAAGAGGATCACACCCATCACCATCCTCTTTCCCACTTGCCCTTCCCTCTATTCTCCCTCGTTCCTTGTGCTCGTCGTGTCTTTTGCTTTTTCTCTGTGCTTGATTTAGCGTGGTTTTGATTCTGTCCCTGGTATAGTACAGACGATGCCGTCGCAAGTGAAGACAGCAGGCATGGCTACAACTGGTGGAATGGCGCCCGGGGAGTCTCTGTACCAAGCAGATGCCGTGAACCCCAAGCGCCAGCGCTCTGGGGGTGCTGACAAGCCAGCCGGCTCGACCAAGAAAGCCAAGACAACGCCGATGGTCCAAGAGTTCGCGTTGGTTTTGCGTAGTGATAAGCCCGTCGATGAACGCTGGTGCAAGCAACGCCAGCAGTGCCGCCAAGTGTACGAAGACATTGCGAGCTCCGAGGAGAAATTGGTGAGGCTTTTGCGACGGGCTGCGGAGTGCAAGGAGGACGAGCTCCGTGCCTTGAATTCGACGCTGCTCCAGGGTTTGGTAGGCGCGAGTTCCATAGCAGAGCCTCACAGATTGGCCATGGAAAGAATTACAAAACTTGGGTGCGACAGTTGCTGCTACTACCCCTGCGACCAGTGCGGCGAGCTCAACCATAGCGACGAGGCGCACAAATGCGTCTGCGGCTTGAGTGGTGTGTCGAATGAGTAGACTCTGGCACTAAGTCGTATACAAGTAAGTAGGTTAAGCTTTTATTAAAGAAATACCTCCCTTTCTTTCTTACTTTGGAGCGACCTCAGACAGTCACACCTTGTCGGCGTTGGCGGCCTATCACTGCCTCCCGACCGTATGGAAATCTTCCACTGCGTAGACGAAAGTCTGCGGTACCCCGGCGGGCGGCGTCCCCAGCAGCAGCCCCCCCCGGCGCCTCCTCCGGCCACCTTCTTTTTGCCACAGTACCCACTCGTCTTCTAGGTGAATGCCCTGGTCTTGGTGCAGTCGGACTGCGTAGGAAATAAACCCTTGCTGCAGGACTATGGCCACTCCGCCCAGGCCAAGCGGCACCCAAGGCGTAGAGGTACTCTTAACCGCGTCAACCTTGCTTTCGATCTCCCGCAACAGACAGAAGGGGGGGGGCTTGAGCCACGGAGGAAGGTACACAGGTTGGTTAGCACTTGGTCTTTGTTGGGGCACGAGGTTAGATACGAAGCGCTGCCCAAGTCAAAGACCAGCAGCTCGGGGGGGTGAAGTCCTGCCAGGACGTGCCAGCTCTCTTCTTGTGCCCAGTCGTAGCCCGCTTGTTCCTGGGCGGCTCAAGCAGCGCAGGTTATGCCAAACATGAACCCCCCTGAGCGATCCTGTCGGTGTCGCGTATACTGTGCGAGACCAGCCAGGCCACCCGTGGCTGGTCGGAAACTGCCGCCCCTGAGCCGGTACAGCAGTGGCTGGGGCCCTCACCTCCACCTCCCGCCGACCACCTGCCGGGCACGGCGTCGCCGGCCCGGGTGGGCCAGCCACCTCGTCCCGCTGTAGGGAATAGACGTACCCCAGGACGTCCTCGCCGAAGCAAGTCAAACATCAAAAACGCCAGGCGGCCCGCGCTGCAGGAGCGCTGCCTACCTGGCTATACACCCGCCGGCGCCGCCGCCCTCTCTGGTCCACAGGTGCAGGAAGAAGTGCCAGGCGCTACGAAAGATGGGCTCGCGTACGGGCGGCAGCAACCACGAGCCCCACTGAGCCCCTCCTGCTTCGTCTCCATGGCTACCGACCCACGAGCCAGAGGTTCCTTCTTTGCTGCCAGTCGCTAGCGGACGGGGTGGCCGGGGACCGAGCGCGGCGCGGCTCTGCTCTCCCCCTCGCCCCCCCTCTCGCCCAGCCCCTCTGCGCACCGCCAGGCCCTGCTGGTGGTCGGTCGCAGCTGCGCCGAGAGCACAGTCACGCGGCGGCCGGGGCCGGGGCGCCGGCGGGGGCGCCGGCGGGGGCGCCGGCGGGGGCCGTGAGCCGGTCGAAGTACCGGCGGCTGGCCGGGTCGTACAGGTCCGGCCAGAGGTACAGGCTGGCCGGCGCGCAGGTCGTGCGCCCCCCGCGTGCTTCTTCCCCCGGGGAGACGTAGCTGCGCCGCACGGCCAGAAAGGCATGGGCGCGCCGGAAGAAGTGCGGGTTTTGCTGGACAAAGTTGTCGTAGGGCAGGACCTTCTCCAGAATGCGACCCCCGCGTTGCGTCCGCAGGCAGACGTGCGGGCCGTACACCAGGATGGGGCGCTGGTTTCCGCCGGGATCGCGGGCCAGCGCTGCCACGGAGCCTACCCACAGGGCCACCACGCGCCAGTCGAGGTCTAGTGCTTTACTGGAAGCCCGGTAAACCCGCGCCACGAGAGTGCGCTGGACCTCCGGTCGCAGCACGATGCAGCGCTCCAGGCACAGCCGCCGCGCCGCCTGCCGCCGCTCGCGCTGGAGGCAGGCCCCGCAGTACCACTGGTCGGCTAGGAGCGGCTGCTCGGTCCAGGGATGGAAACTCGTGGCTTCGGCTTCGCTCGGCCGGCCGCCGCCGTGCTGTCCACAGACGGCGCACGGGGCGGGCCCGGGCCCTCCGTGTCCCGCTGGGCGCGTGGCGGCGGCGGGGTCGAAGAGGCCGCCGGGTCCGCAGGTTCCGTTGGTTCCGGTGGGGGGTGGGGTCAGCATCACGGGCCGGTACTACTTACACGTGCTTTCTGGCACGGAAGAGAGTCCACGGTTCGGGAGGGGAGCCGCCCGTGGGCGGGGGGCCGTTCGGGGGCGGGCGGCCGCCCCACCGCCCGCCCGCGGCGCCGCGGGTGGGAGCGGGAGGGGGGCGGGGGGGCGGCCCCACCGCTTCTTCTTCTTCCCCTGCCCGGGCGCCGTGGGCGCCGCGGGCGGGGGGGCCGCTCTCCCCCGTGCAGGCGCCGCCACCGCTGGAGGGTCGCCCCGATCCGCTGGTACATGCACCCACCGCCGGGTGCCACGCCCCCGCCGGCCAGGATGTCTTGCAGCAGCAGCGCGCTCAGCAGCTCGCCCGGCAGCCTCTCCGGCCCCGCTCCCAGGTGGTACAGGCGCGCGGCCTGGCCCTCCTGGTGCAGGCAACGCCGCAGTAGCCGCCGGCCGGCGTCGGCGCCCAGGTGGTGCGCCGCGAGCGAAGGCAGGAAGAGGTAGCAGAACGCACGCAAGCACAAGGTCTGGTCGAGCTCACGGCCGGGGGCCGGGGCGGGGCCCGCCACCGGGCCAGTCCCGGACGGGCGCGCGGTGGCTGTCCCGGGGCCCGCGGCTGCCCCTGGCTCGCCATAGCAGTACAAGTGCGTTTGCCTGGCGGCCCAGGCGGCTAGCGAGGCCCCCCACTCCTCCACGGGCCGGCCCCCCCAGCCTAGTTCCTCCCACAGCGGGGCCTGCTGGCGCAGAAACAAGTGCACGTGCGAGTGAGTCTGGTGCTGGCTCCCGTGCGCGGCCGCCACCGCCACTTGTACGTGCCAGTTCAGGACGGCGCGCATCACTAGCGCCAGGGGCCAACGGGCGGAATCGGAGCCCGCCAGGGGGGCGTACAGCTCGGCCGACTCGTCCAGCCACGACGCCAACGCGGCAGCCGGCCGCGCGTCCCGTTCCCACGCCCCCCCGGGCAGCGCCCCCCCGGTGGCGGGTTCCTCCAGCAGGCTGGCGCATTGGTCCCGCAGCGAACTAGCCGCGTCGCCGTGGCGCAGGTGTGCCTGGTGGAGGGTGTGGCACAGGTGCTGTTGGCATTCGGGCAGGCCCCAGCGCAGCCGCATGAAAACCCGGCCCAGGATGCAGGGCAGCTCAGCCCCGAGAAATTCTATCCCCTTGGCGCGGCAGAGCCAGTCGAAGTAGAAGCTGGCTAGCGTGCGCAGGAGCCCGTGGAAGCTGTGGGACCCCTGGGCCCACTGTGCCCAGCCACGCCAGGCCGCTAGGGCCTCCTCGCTAGGCGCTGACGGGGGCGGCTCAGGCGCCGGCCCCGGGCGGGGGCGGCTCAGGCGCCGCAGAGACCAGGGCATGCCCCGCAGCCGCCCGGGAGGAGGGCGGCGGGTTGGCGAGCACCGCCGGGGACGGACTGCCGGCGCGGGGGGGGGGCGAGGAGGAAGGGACCACCCCCGGCTGGCAAGTGTGGCCGGCGCACGCCCGCGGGGCCGGCCCCGGGCGGCGCGGAAGGGAGGGGGGAGGGGCCTCCTCTCTTTCCCCTCCGCGGCCGGCGTTCCGTCCCCGGCCGGTTCGCCGGGGTGGCCGGCCCCCGGCGGAGCGGAGGGGAAGGAGGAGAGCAGCCGGCGCCGGTGGGGGGCGGGCCGCGGGGAGGGAGAAGGGAGGGGGGGGCGCGGGGAAACCCGGCCGCCGGCGCCGGTGGGGGGGGGGCCAGTCCGCCAAACAGCGCAGAAAGCCTGCCTCTCCCGCGCCGCTGCTCCCTCTCTCCCACCCCTGGCGGCCTGCCATGCAGCACTATCCGGCCGCCCTGAGTAGTTTCGGCACCCCACCCCCCTCCGCCGACAGTGAGCCGGGAGGGGCGGACCCAGGAGGGGCGGACCAGGCCCCCCCGGGCTGGGGCGAGGGAGGCGAAGGCCCCCCGGAGGCTCCGGCGTACGAACGGGTGTGTCTGTACGAGGACATCCGCCAGGCCGAGCTGGAGGACGAGCAACAGCACCCCGAGGCCGAGCGTGGGTACTGTTTTGCGTGCCTCTTTATGCCGCACGGACACAGCGAGAACAAGGACTTCCAGCAGCTGCAGGCCAAGCTGGACGAATGGGGCTTGCGCAGCCCGCTGGTGGTCTTGCGTGCGGTGCAGAGCTGGTACGTTCGGAGGTGGCTGCGGGAATGCAACAAGTATTGGTTGCTCGGCAGCATCCACCAGCACATTATCCAGCACCGAGCTATGCCCAGGCGCATCTTCCTGCAGAGCGTCCAGCGCATGACACAACTGAGCCTGCACCACCTGGCGGACACGGAGTTGTTGCGCAGGAATCTGCAAACGAACCAGGTAGAGGTCAGCGACACGGGCCTCTGCAAGCTGCAGCGCTTGCTCAACGTCAGCATCAAACTACAAAACCTCATGGAGGAATGAATAAAGACCCCTCCCGCCGCCGCGCCCTCCCCCGCCCGCGCGCCCGGCCGCTCGTGACCCGGCGACCTGGCGTGGCCGCGGTGCCGGGCGTGGCCGCGGTGCGGGCGGGGGGGGGGGGGCAGAGCCGCGCGGCGCCCCCCGTCGTCGCCATCGCCATCCCCCCCCCTCCTGCCAGTGCGCCCGGCCGGCCGGGCGGCGCCGTGGGTGCATGGCCGCGGTGCCAGGCGGGGGGAGGGGCGTAGGGCCGCGCAACCCCCGTCCGCCGTCGCCCCCCCCGCTCACGCCCGCGCCCGTGCGCCCGCGCCCGTGCGCCCACGGCGGCGCCCAGCCGGTTGGTCCCGTCCCCTGCCTCCCACAACCTTCTAGCCACCGGATGTACAAGGCATACTCCAAGCCAGTGGCCTACGGCCACAGCGGCAGCGAGGACAGCGAGAGCGACATCGAGAGCCTGTCTTCACAATCGCAGCCACCCCCGCCCACCCCCAGAGAGCGCGAGAAGAAGGTCAAGCACAAGAGCGAGGTACGCAAGAAGGGGCCCCAGCACGGGGCCGGTGACGAGCGGGAGGAGGATGACGACGAGGAGGAGGTCGAGGAAGACGACGAAGACTCTGACAGCGATCACCACGTGGCTGACTACCAGGACGGCGAGGAAGACGAGGAGGACGAGCAGGCGTCCGAGCCCCGGGAGGCTGAACGGCGGGCCAAGAGCGAACGGGCCGCGGAGAAGCTCGAGCAGAAGCAGCACAAGAAACGTCGCCGGGACAAGGAGCCGGCGGCGGACAAGCCCCCGGCCAAGAAGAAGACCAAGGTCCGCGCCGAGCCGGAGAAGAAGCGCGAGCGTGCGGCGGGGAGCCCGCCCCGGGCCAAGCCTAGCAACCCAGCAAGCCCGGCAAGGCCGGCCAGGCCGCGGATAGCCAGCCCGCCGCCTCGCCGAGCCCGCCGAGCCCGCCGAGCGCCAAGTGTGCCAAGCGGGCCTGGGCCGTGGGGGCGCTGCGGGAGAAGCTGGCGGCCGGCGGCAAGATCCCGGCCCACGAGACCGGTGCGCTGTCGGCGCTGCTGAGCCTGGAGCCTGTTCCCCCCCCGGCCGGCGACCTGGCGGCCAGGCAGGAGGCGCTGGAGGCGGGGCTGCGGGGTGTGCGTTACGACGCGCAGGTGCCGCCCGCGTTGCTGTCGTACAAGAGCCGGACGCTGTGGTGTGACAGCAGCTTGCCCGGGCGGCAGTCCCGCCGGAACTGGCCGCTGGGCAAGCAGGCGGTAGTGGATACCAAGCCCCCCGCCAAGCTGGTGACGGAGGTCACCGCCTCGGGCCTCGAGGGCAGCGTAGCGCGGGTGGAATCCTCGGGGCGGCTGATGCGGGGGCTGTGTGTGCCATCCGCCAAGGAGTCCCCCTGGGTCGGGCCCGCGTACCTCTTGGAGCACGACGCGGACGTCAGGCGGCAGGACTTTGCGGGGCTCCGGCTCGACGACGTGGGCCACTTTGTGGTCCTCCCCTGGGCGGCGCCGGACAAGAAGAACCAGGAGAAAGTGTTTGTGCGCACCGCGAACGAAGTGCACTGCGCGGCTACGCTCTGCGTGCAGGGCGCGGAAAAGGAGGGTGCCTTTGTGTTGCACAGCGGAGTGACGGCGTTCCTGGCGCTCGGCTTCGCGCGCGCGCTCCAGCCGTGGCTGCCCGAGATCGAGGCCATGGGCAACCGGCGTTACGGCAAGAAGGGGCGGATCTGCGGCTTCTGGGTGCCCACCGTCGTCCTGGACGTGGCGCGCGCTTACGCCAAGAATGCCAACTGGCTGCCACCGGGCGTGAGCGCCGAGGCGGAGGGCAAGGGCGGCAGAGCCCGGGGCGCCGCCGAGGAGGGCCGCCGCGGCGCGGGGGCGTCCGGGGCGAGCGCGCAGCTGCCGTTCAAGGGCCTCACCGACTACTGCCGCAAGCTCCTGGCCCAAGAGGCACAGCTCACCGAAGTGGTCCGCAAGCAAGTACGCGAACAGCTGCGTGTGCTGGAACGCATGGCCAAGCTGCAGGAAGAGAAGCTGGCGCTGCTGGAGCAATTGAGCCTAGCCGAACGCACGGCCGCCACCGGCGGCGGCGCACAGCCGGCCCCGGCCCTGGCCCCGGCCCCGGCCCCGGCCCTGGCCCCGGCCGAAGCCCAGTGCGACGCTGCTCCCCCGGCTCCCGCCCAGCCCGTCGCCGACGGCGCCCCGGCCTCCCCGGGGAGGAGGAAGCGCACAGCCCCGCGGCCGTGTAGCCGACGGCCGGGCAGGACCTAGGTGAATGACACGGCTAGGCAGGGAAAGGGAGGGGTGCAGGAGAGGGCAAAGCCGCCGTGACAGGAGGGGCTCACCCCCCTTTTCGGGGGAGGAGGGCGGGCAGAGAGAGAGAGAGAGAGAGAGAGGAAAAGGGGGAGGGCTCCCCCCCGGCGGCCGTCCGAGGATTAAAAAAACGTCGTGACACCCGCAACAACACTGACTTCGGCCGTACCAGCGCCGCACAGCTCCGGCCCGTTGGCCCCGGCGCCCGGCATGAGTCTGCCCCCCCGGCGCCCGGCCGGACGCCGGGGCTCGCGCCCGTCACCGTAGCCTGGACGCTAGGCAGGTCCAGGGGCCGCTTGCAGGCCGCCTTGCTACCGCCCGTGGGTTCTGCGCCAGCCCAGTCGTGTTGGTACCTGTGCCCTACTACGCCGGCCCTGACGGACTGTGTCCGCCGGGCCCTGGGCGCGGGCAAGGCCGTGGGCCAGGCCGTGGGCCAGGCCGTGGGCAAGGCCGCGGGCACGGCCGGCCTCGCACGTTGTTTGGCCCTGTCGGCCAACTTTGAGCTGCTCGGGGGCCAAGAGCGGCTGTCGTGTCTGGGCCTCCTCGACGGCGTGTCCGGCGAGGCGTTACTGTACCTGCGGGGCTCGACCGGCCGGCCGGCGCCGCCCTTGGCCCGGTGGTGCCTACGGGCCGACCACCCCACCCGGATCGGGGAGAGCTGGGTGTCCGGTACCGGCTACGTGCAGCGCGGCGGCTGGTGGCTGCTGAGCTGCGCGGCCGCCGACCAGAGCTTGTTTGGCCTGGGCTACCCGGTCGAACAGGGGGGGCGGTCCGCGGGCTTGGTCGTAGCCCGCGGGGCGGACCACTACTACTGCCTGGGCTGGGCCCAGGTGCTGGCGTGCCGGCCACAGCTGCTGCACCACTGGCGGGCCGCGCCCGGGCTGCCACCGGAGCTGCCCGGCGAACGCCCGGCCGTGGCCCGAGTCGAGAGCGGGGCGCCCTGGCTGCAGGCCCTGCTGGACGAGCAGGGCGCGCCGGGCCCAGCCGACGCCGACCACCAGCGCGTCTGGTGGCAGTGCGTGCCGCCGCGCGCCACGGTCAGCGTAACCCTGCCGGCGGGCTCCGTGCACTCGGTCACGGCGCCCACGCCGGACGAGCGCACCACGCCGTGGCCCGAGCCCACGGCGCGGGGCCAACCCCCCCCGGCCCCGACCTGTACGGTGTGCCTGCCCCGCGCGGCCCGGCACTGGCGCTTACTGACTAATCAACGCGTGGCCTTGTGGCACCTGCTCTGCCAGTACCGGGGCACCGGGCCGCCCCCCGAGTGTTGCACCGGCGAGCTCACGCCGCAGGGGCCCCACCACCAGGCCCTGTGCCCCTGGGGCCGGCACCGGACGCCGGGGCCGGCCGTCTCCTTCACTTGCCACCCCGGCGGCCGGCCGGGGGTACCCGACGCGTGCCGTGCGCTAGCCACCGGCGTGCTGCACGGCCGTGTCCGAGCAGTCGACGGGCACACAGAGGCGGCACTGATCTGGGGGGCCCTGGCCCGGGGCGCCGGCCGCCCGCCGGCCTCGCTGCGCCTCGAGCTCGAGGGGCTCGCCGCGCCTTACTCGCACCTCGTGACTCTGGTGTTAGACCTGACGGACCCCTGCTCCCCCGGGGGCGGTCCGCTAAGCCGGCCAGCAGCGCCGGCGCAGCTCAGGCAGAGATAAGCGGGCGGGCTTTTTTTTTAATGTACAGCCAAAACAGGAGTTTGGGGCGTTGGCAGCCCACACGGCAGCCACCTGCAGGGACGGCAGGAGCCAGGGGACCTCCGCCGGCCTAGGGGTCGGCCGGCTCCTGCAGTCGCACCGACAGCAGCTTCGTGGGGTCTTGCAGTCGCTGTTCCCACAGCAGGTGGCCTTCGACCCACACCCGGGACATGTCCAGCATATGCACGTGCCGCCGCCGCGCGGCCGACCAGAAGGTGCGGGTGCAGCAGAAGCTCTTGTCCTGCAGGGCCTGGATGCAAGCCGCGCGCAGGTGGGGGCTAGAGCCGAGGCGCAGTCGCGGGTCCGCTAGGTAACGCCAGGACAGCGCCAAGTCCACCAGGCCTTCCTGCGGCACACAAGTCGCGGCCAAGATAGGGTTCTCCGTCTCGGGCCGGTACACCAAGGACAGCGGGGCCAAGGGCGGCGGGGCCAAGGGCGGCGGGGCCAAGGGCGGCGGGGCCCAGGACGAGTCCCCCATGCCGAAAGCTTCTGCGGGGTCGGGCGGCTGCCCCGCCGGCCCCCCGCGCGGCACCCTCTCTCCCCACGCACGCCCTCCCCACACACTTCGCTCCTGGCCACTCCCCCCCCCGCGCTCACTTCCTTCCTCTCCACTTCGTTCCTGGCCGCCCCCCCCCGGCGCGCCCTGCCACCCTCTCCCCCTCCCCACGCACGCCCCCCCCCGGCGCGCCCTGCCATCCTCTCCCCCTCCCCACGCACGCCCCCCCCGGTCTTCCTCCGGCTCTCCCTGCCGGTTCGTGCTGCTGCTGCACACAGAAAAGCAGAGCTCTCTACCTTTGCCACCACTTCCTCTCTCCCCCCCACCCCCGGTCCCGCTCGCATGAGCTGTGGCTCTTGTTACCAGGAGGGGAAGACCCTGCTTTCGTGCACGGAGTGTGCCGTCGGGGGTTACTGTGCGGACTGCCTCGAGCAGCACAAACAACTGAGTTGTCCAGGGACGCGGAAGCAGCGGCAGGCCGAGGCAGCGAGCCGGGAGCCCGGGGCCGCGGGCCTCGTCCATTTGCTGCAGAGCTGCCGGATCAGTGAGGATCCCGAAGAAGACGGCACGTTTGTCTGCGAAGCGTGCCGCGCCGCCCAGCAACAGCAGCAGTGACCGACTGCAAGGCGCAAGAGACTGGCAGTGGCCGAGTCCGGGCTGCGTGCCCTCCCCCCCTCCCCGCCGGGGGCCGCCTTCTTCCCTCCCCCCCCCCCACGACAATCATCCTCAGCACCTCGCCGTCCTAATTAAAATCCTGGTTTCCTTCCCTTCCTCTAGCTGTTCGTCTCTTCCTCTAGCTGTTTGTTTTTGATCAGAGGAAGGAGGGCGCCCTGCCCCCCCCTTTCTGGAAGAGAGAAAAAGGAAGCAGCACCACTACAAAACTCCCTAACCGACGGCGCGTGTTTTCGAGCTATGGAGCCCGGCGCGGACCAGCTCCGGCAGTTCACGTACGCAGGAGGAAACCCCGTGGCCTGGTGTCAGGGGGAGCTCTGCGCCGCGTTGAAGGACGTAACGGAAAGCCTGGCCTCCGAGGTCGCGCAGCAGCAAGCCGCAGTTGAATTACAAAAACAGCACATAGCAGAGCATGTGGCTTGGCGCCCGGGTAAAAAAAGATACAGGCGCTTTATCCACGATTCTACCGCCAGGAGACTGCGGTCCGAGCTGCAAGAAATGGAAACGGCGTTGGCGGAGTTGGAGGGAAGGTGCGACGAGTTTGAGGTTACGGTTAGTGTCAAGAAGCGGGCCGGGACCTGCGTGCGGCCGTCGGGGGTTGTAGCTATCACGGACGAACACCCCGGCAACGAGGGCCTGACCGTGGGAGGACGGGTCTCCCCCCCCTCTTCCGAGCTGTGTCAATGCCCAGAGTTGCAGGTGCAACAAGATACGCTCGTCTCTGCTCCCTCCCCTGAGCTGTGCCAGTGCCCAGAGCCGTGGGAAGCGGAGGACACGCTCGTTGCTGCTCCCCTTTGCGAGCTGTGCCGGTGCTCAGAGTTGCAGAGGCAGGAAGGCACGCTCGTCGCTGCTCCTTCCCCTGAGCTGTGCCAGTGCCCAGAGCCGTGGGAAGCGGAGGACACGCTCGTTGCTGCTCCCCTTTGCGAGCTGTGCCGGTGCTCAGAGTTGCAGAGGCAGGAAGGCACGCTCGTCGCTGCTCCCCCCTGCGAGCTGTGCCGGTGCCCAGAGCCGTGGGAAGCGGAGGACACGCTCGTTGCTGCTCCCCTTTGCGAGCTGTGCCGGTGCTCAGAGTTGCAGAGGCAGGAAGGCACGCTCGTCGCTGCTCTTCCCTGCGAGCTGTGCCGGTGCCCAGAGCCGCAGGAAGCGGAGGGGACGCTCGGGCTTTAGTTTGCGCTGCTGGAACAGGGAGAAGCCAGGCTGGCTGTTGTTTGTGCTGGCGGCGGCAATAAACCGAGGGCATCCCAACCTAGCCGTCGACAGCTGCCGGGCCGGTTGGCGTCCGGCCGCTACACGCACGCAGACCGCTCGCGGCCGGCGCAGACCACCGGCCTGCGCTGGCCGGGCGGGGCGGCCGGGGGAGGGAGGAGCAGGGCTAGGACAGGGCCGGGTACGCGGGCAGCCAGTACCACCAATGGCCCCAGTGCCGGCGGTTGGTGCGCCCGACGGCGGCGTCCGCGGGGGAACCCGCTGGTCCCCACCAGTTGAGGTCCGCGCTCACGGCCCAGCCATCCAGGTCGAAGGCCCGGTAGCTGCCCCGGCACTCCTCGGCGGCCCCGGGGTGCTGGTAAGCGCCGGCCCGCCTCCAGAGCACCGGCGGGAGGGTAGGGATCCAGTCGCTGCCGCGGTAAAGGCGCAGCCAGCGCCACTGCCGGCCGGCCCGGCGGAACTCGGACAGCAGCAGGCTGTTGCCGGCCCGGTCACCAATCTTGGGCGCGCCGAACGTGACGCAGGTGAGGGCCGGGCCGGGGTCCCAGCCCAAGAATGGCAATGACAAAATTCTGCATATCCGAGAAGATCACTTCACCCTCACGAAATAGGCGCATGACCTCTTTGGCGTCTATGACGTCATAGAAATTCTGATTCCATGGTGGGACAATTCTAGAGCTGGAAAAACTGCGCAGCCAGTCCTTGTTCAAATTATCCTGTGCTACACAGACTACTTGTGTTTGCTCGTGCAGGTAATGCGCGGCCCTGAGGCAGGGCCCGTTCACGAATTGTCTCCACAGAACCTCAATTCATCTAACCACCACATGGAGCAGCAGTTCACAAAGCTTTGACCACTTTTAGACATTTCTACAAACTGGGCCAACGCTGTGCGGAGAACTTCCCGGGGCAGCTTACTGTAACTGTTGGCTAGAATGCTCAGCAGGTTCGACGCTTTGATGAGTTCTGTTAATTTGCGGTAATGGACTCTGGGCTCCGGCGCAAAGCGGAGGCAGAAGAAAGGATCTATACCAACTAGCACAAGCTTGATCTCTTCCCGGTTCAATAGCTTGTTCTTTTTCAGGCTCAATAACACGTTACTGGGCTCGAAGTTGGAATAGAGCACCTGGGCGGTGCTAAACGCAGTCAGTAAGCTGTCTATAAACTTCCAAGTCATGTCGGTGGTTGGGCCTTCTCAGCCTCAGATTGAGCCGACTCGATAACGTTGGTCAGGGTCCTAACCTTTCCGTCGCGCGAGCCACTGATATAATCCATGATGATGTAATAACCACCTGCGATGGTGTCAGTGGCCTTTGGCGCTGCCTTCGCCGGGCCGCCCTTGCTCAGGAGAAGGCAGCCGTGCACTTTGGGGGCCAGCCCGTGCTTGCTGCTCAGGTAGTGCTGCATCTGCATAGCATCCACTACGTTGCCCAACGAGGCATGTCGCATTCTCTTTGTTGGTGGACCCCTTGGGCGTTTCAGGGCTAAACCTATCGTTGGGAGAAGGATAACGTCAGCACCGTGGCGGATCGCACCGGGGTAATTTGCATCAAATTCCTGCTTGTCCATTTGCAAGCAGGGTATGCCCGTGGGAAAAGCCTGTCTTAGTTGTAAATCCAAGACGCCGCCGTCGTGTTGGTCCGCGGTCATAGCTAGCAAGTGATCTGCGGTTGAATCTGGTTGGGTTGTATAAAACGTAAAGGGTTTCCAACGCATGACAGAGCATCTCAACTTATCTGGATCCAGGTTCGGCCTTTCTAGGATTGTATTACAGGCCTTGCACCTAAGCTTGTGTTCCAGCTCGAACTTTCTGATGCTCGCTTCACGGGTCCGGGCAAGGGCGATGACCTCCTTTGCTAGCGCTTTTTGTATTTTCTGCTCGTTATTCGACAACATCTTGTAGTGCCTCGCTACCGGCCTTCTTTTTCTGCCAAGGACGCTAGCAACAATTGTTACTCGAGGACCAGTGTATATGTTCTGGCTGGACAGCCGAAGGATTTCTTTTTCGCTTTCTTCACTCCTCTGTTTTTCTGTCTGCTCTTCTTTGCTTTTTCTAAAATCTGTACCTCGCAAAAACGAAAGAAAAAAATTTAATTTTTTTTTTTTTTTGCTGCAATTGACGGAGAGGGGGGAAGTGCCACAGAACCACGCCAAAGGAAGCAGAAGGTTTTTCCCCGGGCCATTGCAGCAGGGGGGCTGGTCAGCTATAGCGTAGGGCGAGGGGTGGGGGGAGAGGGCAGAGAGGGTGCCCGTCCGACCTTTCTTATGGACGAAAAGCTTCGGCGGGCGGGGGACATTCTATATTTTTTGGTACTCCCCACCCCCCCAGATAGATCTTGTAATATATTACGTAAAAAGTTTATTTTCTTTTTCTAAATTAATCACCTTTTCCACCATATGTTGAAAAGCACTAACCAATATTGGTATAAAACTTGTATATGATACTCCTTCAAGGCTACCATCGCCATCGTCCGCTTTTACTCCACTTTCAGATACAAATTCAGGAAATATTTTTTTAACCTCGTCGGCAATAAATCCGTGGCTCTTTTTGTCTTTCTTCTCATCCGATTTCCAATCATACGAACAGCAAGCAGTTTATTTTCATTAGTTTCTCGCAACAATCACCGCAGTCTACCGTTTCAATATCTGATTTTACTCTTCTATCTGAACCAGAAGACCAAACATTAGCTCCTAATGCCAAATAAATCCATCCACTATGCGGGTTCCCGTTTGAGTTTGATGTATTGAAAAAGGTTAAATTACCATCATTACATATACAAGAATAGTTAGCACTAACACTTCCCTTCAACTGAATAAGTGGTTGGTTCGTATAACTTGATCTTTTACTTATCGTTGTAGCCCCTCCACCACTTACCGCTATTGATATTCCAGAACTCGCCGTTATTGATTTTGAAGCCGTAATTGCTTTTTCGTTTATTCTGAATAATTCAGTTGCAGCACTAGCATAAAATAGATGATTACCACCACCAGAAGGAACATTATAAAGTAATATTCCGTCAGCAATACCTAAACCATAAAAATCTGTTGTAGTGCCTGTTCCATTATCCCATAAAATCAGTTTATTGTTTGCTGTCGCACTCCTATTTACAAATATTTTTTTACCAGCTCCGACTACTATATTATCAATCGTTGTTAATGTTGTTGTGCTTATTCCCGCATTTGCGGTTATTAATCCACTCGCCGTTAATGTGGTTGTAGATACTCCGCATTCGCTGTTATTGCCCCAGCATTGCTTATATTCATTGCCTCAGACCATGTTATATTGCTCCCTGCTGTTATTCCTGACCTATAGTTAAAAGCAAGTTTATCACTTACTTTTAATATTTGGAAATTTGAACCAGAATAACTTGATTTCCAGTTCGTGCCGTCAAAATAAGAATCAAAACTTAAATGAATATTGTTATGTGACCAGTTTAGTTGTTGAAAAAGTGGATAGACATAAACCGTCGTTATTGCTTGTGTGTGCGGACCTGTTATAGCACTATCAGCCCCATATATTTCTAACCCCTTATTACTTCCTATTCCTTTTGTTCCTGTTCCAATTAATAATGTATCAATATTTTTTACTTTATTAGAAAGACTTATGTAGTCGAAAGATAAATTATTAACCTGTAATTGAGACCTGCTAAATGTTTGATCAGTGTTTCCTACAATGGTCGTCAGAAATACGATGTATCTCGCATTTATTGGTGCTGTTGGTGTAAATGTTTGCTGTTGAGCATAACTGCCCCAGTTATTCCTGCTCTGTTGTCCCATAACGTGTAAGTTATATTGTCAGTTGATACACCAACATACCAAGTAGTTGGTCCGCTAGTATTATATGTAGCACCCGCACATCTCACATAATATCTATATAGGGTATAAGTGGTATTAAGGTCTAGTTTAAGATATTCACCATTATATGTCACACCAGAAAATGTATAAGAAGCAGTATTGCTGTATAAGCTCCAGTTGTTCCATTATAACCGCTAACAGCCCAATTGTAACTTGGATTATTATCAAAAGCATTCCACAGTGCATCGAGTGATGTAAAAGAAGCAGATACAAGATAAGGAGTTGGAACATTGTTAGCAGACATAACGGGTTGAGCCGAATAATGTGTGATTGTGTTTGCCATTGAAATATCTCCAGTCATTGTCCCACCAGTTAAAGAAAGGAAAGCCAGTGACCCTGTTGAATTCACCCAGTTTGTTCCATTATATGTTAGTAATTGTCCGCTTGATAATGAAGATAAAACGACATCGCTGTGTGTATCAATCGTCCCATCCGCAGACACTTTCGCATTATTCGCA
Source organism: Paulinella micropora (assembly GCA_019918135.1). Taxonomy (NCBI): domain Eukaryota; phylum Cercozoa; class Imbricatea; order Euglyphida; family Paulinellidae; genus Paulinella; species Paulinella micropora. Next base: position 46,774 of record WBZZ01001109.1, on the reverse strand, counting down.
TTATGCTCTGTTATCCAAGTTGATACAGATTTAGTATTTAGCATATTCACATTTGTAATGTTTTGGCTGTTCATATCAAGACCAGCATTTGCTTTTATTGATTTTGAAGCCGTAATTGCTGTATTGTTAAGTCTAAATAATTCGTTTGTGCCTCCATAATAAAACACATGACTATCAGTGGAAGCATTAACATTATAAAGAAAGTTTGACTAGCAACACCAAACCCAAGAAAAGCAGTTGTTGACGGTGTTCCTCCATCCCATAAAACCAGTTTATTATTAATCGTTGTTCCGCTTCTATCAATAAACACACTTTTTCCAGCACCTACTACTATATTGTCACTCGTTGTTAATGTTGTTGTTGATACTCCCGCATTCGCTGTTATTGCCCCACTCGCTGTTATTGCCTTTGTTGTTAATAAGCCTGATGTGCTATTAATGTCCATTGCGGTATTAAATGTTACATTATTCCCCACAGTTACTCCTGATGCATACTGAAAAAGCAGATTAGTGCCCTTAGATATCATAAAATTTGAAGTAGCAGAACTTGACTTATCATTAGATGCTCCGTCCCAATAACAATCACATTTCAATGCTACATTGCTATGTCCATTGCTAATTAATCGGAATATTGGATAATTTGGATCAGTTGCTGTAAATGTTTGTATATGTGGCCCTGCTACACCTGATGTTCCATATAACTCTAATCCTCCTGTGTATGCTGCCAATCCTCTTGTTGTTCTGCCGATGATTAATGGTTTGTCTTGTGCTATTGTTATTTTATCATTTGATGCTATGCCGAGTGTTGCGGTTATAGCATTACTGAATGTTTTGGTCCCTGCTATGGTTTGGTCTCCTGTTAGTTTAACAACCGAACTATCAACTGCGAGAGTAGTGAGATTAACTCCATTATATGTTGAAGCCCCTGAAATAGCAAAACCGCTCATATTTAGTGCTCCCGTCATACTGACAGTGCCGTCTAATCTAAGAAAGGGTGAAGTCACATTTCTCCATTGTCCTGTGCTATAAATAAGCAGTTGATTATCTGCTGGTGTGCCTGTTATTAGCACATCGCTGTGTGTATCAATACTCGCACTCGCCGACACTTTCGCATTATTACCATTGTGCTCTGTTATCCAAGTATCGACAGACTTGCCATTTAATTGTCCTGCATTTGTAATGTTTTGACTGTTCATATTTAGTGCTCCTGCCATACTGACAGTGCCATCTAATCTAAGAAAAGGTGAAGTCACATTTCTCCATTGTCCTGTGCTATAAATAAGCAGTTGATTGTCTGCAGGTGCAGTTATTACACAGTCGGTGTGTGTATTAATCGATCCATCCGCTGACACTTTATCATTGTTTGCGATGTTTGCGATGATGTGGTTTCAAGAAAGAGGAGTTATTATTTCCGCGATGACATTGTTATGTCGTCTGTCTTTGCTTGTATCGAGTTTGCTTCAATGTGATCACCATATAATACTCCATCAATTTCTAAATCCTCATCCACTATTACAGAGCCGTAAAAATGATATGTCCATGGATTTCCTAAATGGTTCATAATTTAATAGAATTATTTTATACCGTAGTATATATAGTTAAAAAAAAATATGAATATATTTGACCGATCACAAGAACAGCAGTCAATAGATACTAAAACTATTGCCGTTACTGCTACTCCAACATTAACAAGAAACATTCAAACTGCGTATGTTGGTCTTGACCTTAGGTCGTGGATGGAAAGCTCAACATTCACCTCACTTTGCACTGGCGGTTATGGTAGCGAAACCGTGTCCAATTTAGGTTATGGATATTTTATTAAAGTATCTTTTCGCGGGTCTTTAAATTTGCACACCCCGTCTGGAATAGGAACTTTCTAGTTCTGATTTCATAAAATGGATGGCACTAATGTTGATGACTTTTACAGTGAAGTGCTAAATTATACAACCGCCATTGAGTATAAGTCTTTTGATTGTGTGTGGCCAATTCAAAGATACGGAGTCCGAATGAAAATGATATGGTTGATGACTTGCCCAAACCCCGCTGACACCACCAATAATACAACAATGCGAGTTTCTGGAAATACGACTAATGAAGTTTTACTGACATATGCGACAGATGCTCCAATAACATTGAAAGTATATTATAAAACGGCATCTGCTGATTATGTATCCTTTAAACCATCATATTTTAATATTGATGTGATGAGAGACAGAGCACTGACCGCGAATTACATATGAAACCTGTCATACATATCTTTTAATGTTGTTAGTTTGCCCTCGTGTTGAGATAAAACATCAAGAAAAAATGTCTTATAATCTAATTTACCATATTTAAGAATAGGTTGTTGCTCTGGTAGTATGTGCGCATATCTACTCTCGTGCCATTTCTTCATATCCTCCTGCATTATGGTGCGGTCTTCCACTTTCATATACAAGAAATTAAGGGGATCTTTTGATACTTTCAAATGTGCCGTTATTATTTCATAGCAACTATATCCGTCCTTGGGGTTTTATTTCGCTTTGCTTTAATCGGTGTTTTCTTTTCCTTCGTTGGTGCGGGTTCCTCTTTTGCTTATAAAACTGGCAATTCTTTTTTCGCCAGTTCTTCTCCTACATTAGTTTTGATTTCAGTAATACCAGTTTCCTTCAAATCACTTTCTTTAAAAGATGTATATTCTTCTGTTGTTTCTGGTTCATTATCAAAGAATTTTTCATCGTATCGGAAGAATGCAACAAAACTTCAATATTATCCCCTCCTTGATTTTGTTCGGGTCGGTACTTTTCGTAAAATGCTACAATATCAGTTTTAAGCGATTTGCTTGTTGGCAGTTTTATATCGCTACTTAAATAAGTCCATTTTTCTATTTGGCTCAGATAATCTTTTTTGGTTGACATGTTATATAACAAAAAAAATCTGTCATATATTGTTTATTCAGTCGTCATTGTCAAAAGTCCATTCATTATCACCGTAAATGACCTTCCACTGATTTTTACTTTCTTCTAAGGTTGGTAAATCTACGTATCTAATTCTTATACCCTCTTCCATTGTTTTCTTCTTTTCTACCACATTTGGCATCAGTTTTCTAAGATTAGTCCAGAAACTGACCCGTGAAGTGTGTGGATCATTTACATTTGCTTTATATACATCATACATTGCTTCTTTTGAAACCTCTTTACCAAAATAAATTTTTGGGATTTGGTTTGTAATATATCCTAAGTTTAAGCAATCTAACCACCACTTTCTCAACTTTGAAAGGGATTTTACTTTTTGTTCTTGCAGTCCCTTTGTAATGATTGTTTCGCGGTCGTTAAAATCGCTGAGGTCTCTTTCAAGAAGAAACTTCGCTAGTCGTTGCCTGTCAATAGATCTAATATCCGTAATCACTTTTCTCTTTTTGTCTGGTTTCATAAGTGCCAGTTCGTCAGAAACTTCAAGTAACCGTCGTTGCTCTGTGGTTCCCGCCGGCACTACCCATTCTTCGTTTGAAGCAAGTACCAAGAAAACATATTTTCTAATGTTAGATTTGGTAAATATTTTTGTTTAAGAGTGAGTGTGTTTTCTGATACAAGTTTCTTAATTGTTCCCGCTCGTTCTTTATCACCACCCCAGACCATTTCGTCCATAAATACTACGATTGCTTTTGCGAGTAGGGCATTAAAATCACCTAATATTTCTTTAACATCAGACAGCTGGAAGTAATAATCGGCACCTATTATGTCTTGAATATTTCAAGAATGATACCCTTTCCTGTTCACAGACTGCTGTGTTGACAGATTGGATCAAAGAACAGGTGCGTTTAGGTTTGCACGAGCAGGCGAGACCTGAGTGTCAGTGGGCGTCGCCGCTTCATATCGTTCCTACCTGGATCCATGATCCGGTTACGAGGGAGAGAAAGATTGCGAAAGTGCGAGTGGTTGGTGATTATCGTGAGGTGAATAAACGCTTCAAGAAGATTGCGCAAGAAATTCCTGTGATGACTGATCTTAAGATGAAACTTGCTGGATTCAAATATTACGCTAAGTTTGACCAGACTTCCGCTTTCAATTCTGTTGCTCTGTCGCCTTCTTGTCGTGATGTACTTGCTGTTCGTACCCCGCTTGGTTTGTTCCGTCCTACTGTGTTGCCTTTTGGTCCTACCAATGCTCCTTCTCGTTACATGAAGATTGCTTTATCTATGTTTAGTGACTCGCCTTACTTCAATGATAAAATCTTCGTATACCTTGATGATATTCTCGTCTGCGCAAATTCAGAGGAGGAATTGCTTATGCTGTGTAAGGAGGTAGTAAATAGAGTGCAATCACGGGGAGTGACCTTAAAGCATTCTAAGATCAGGATATGTTACCAGAAAGAAGTGATGCTAGGCATCCTTGAAAATCTATTGCCATAACAACCAGAAGATGTGACCGGAGACGGTGCAGGCTTTTACGTTTGCGGTTAACAATTTGGGCTCCTCGTCCGTAGGGGGAAGCGTTCGGCTCTGCCCGAATCAACTGGTACATGGAAGGGTATTGAACACACCTACGGATCGCTTCAAGAACACGGCTTTATATGACCCGACGGAATTGATAGCATGCCGCTTGCGGGCAATAGCGGAGGCTGAACACATCGTCCGCAAGCAGCGCGAGGCTGCTATGAGGAGGAAGGACGACAAGGGGCAGCAAAAGTTCCGCCATGTAGAATTCAACGTGGGGGACACGGTCTTGTTATACGTCCCGAGCATCCCGGTGGGTGTGTCGGCGAAGTTGTATGAAAAGTGGCAGGGGCCGTATCAGGTGGTGCAGCAAACGGCGGCATACAACTACAAAATCCGCCATCAGCGAACGGCAAAAGAGCAGATCGTGCATGTACGACGGCTGGTCAAGTTCTCACCGTTCCTATTGGATTACGAGACGGACGCGCAGGCACTGGCGCGCACGACGGACTGGGGCAACCCGACACCTTTGCTTACTCGTTCGCAGCGGGCGGAAGAGTTGGCGAGGTTGAGGGACCAGCTTCTGTATGAACCGGAAGAGGAGAAACAAAGATTGCGGGATGCAATTACGGAGCTGGAAAAGGGCTCTCACGAACGAGGATCCCGGAGACAGCGACAGGAAGGCGAGGGCACCAACGGCAAGGAGGAAACTCAGGAGCGGAAGGAGGAGCCGGAGGGCTCGGAGGGAGTGATGCGACGGGAAACAAAGGAGGAGGGGAAGGAGGAGAAGGAGCAGCAGCGGGCACAGGCGGCCCGTCCGAGACCAAAACCGGAGGGAGGGGATGGAGGTGGATCGCATCCACAGTCAGAAAAGTGGTTGGTCGACCCGACCAAGATAGATAAAATCCGCTGGAGAGTTGGCAAGTATTATTTGATGCGACCTGCGGATAGAGAGGTCTCGGATGATACGCTGGATGACTTCTATGTCATGCGGATATTGAGGGTCGAAGGTCGTACGAGGTCCAAAGCGGCGGTGGGCATTGCCCCAGTAATGCAGTTCTGGAGGAGCAATGATGGGACCAACATGGAAAAGGATCGTCGGTTCAGTCCAGTTTTCCTGGAAAACTGGGGGCAGAAACGGGAGACTTGGGATGTCAGCATCCAGTTGGATGACAAGGACCACACGCCCTATACGGTGCAATCACGACCTAGGGAGGTTCTGGACATACCTTTTGACCTCACGGACGAGCGGCGAATCCCCACGGTCATCTGGGATGAGGTGGAGGAGAGAGGCTGGCCCTTTGAGATTATCGGGGCACCACCGGCGCAGGTGGGATCGAGGGGAAGGAAGCGTCCCTCGGGGACGGAGCGGAGGACGAGGAGGGGAAGAAGATGAGAGAGAGAAAGAGAAAGAAAGGAAGAGAGAGACGAAAATTGAGTGAGAAATAGAAGAATGCAAAAATAAGATGATGACCAAAACCGGGGTGGTGCGCCCGGGGGAAACGGCTGAGGATACCCGTGGATCACTTGATCCAAAAGTGTATGGTATACACTTGGTACGCGCAGGAGCGCGAGGGCACGGACGTCATCGTCTGAACGGGAATCGGAAAAAGCAACCCTTTGGAAATTATGGGCTACACACAGAGACAACGATACTAATCGTGTACTTTCATGTGCTGGTTGGAAGCAATGCATGAAACATACACGACAACCATCTCTAACTATCTTTTGGCTTACTGGATTTTCCGCGCAGGGCGCGATGATGGATAATCTTGTCTCGCGCGGGGCGCGACGATACAATTCTTTTTCCGCGCAGGGACGCGACGACAGGCCTATGAGCCTTTGGAGGATAATATTTTAACCCGCCAGGGAGCGAGGTCGATGACGTTGACGGACTGATCACCCTCACGCTCATTTATTGATATTCACCCTCAGCCTGCGGTGGCTTGACAAAAGGGTAAGCGTACGGGGTACGAACGGAAAAGGGATGACGGGAAAGACTGAGAAGATGAAGAGAAAGATGAAGGACGATGAAGAAGAGTAGAAGGGAGGGGGTAATACAAATGCACCCACAGGTACCGCGGAAGGGCAACAAGCCTATATGGCCAGCAAGGCCATGGTACACTCGGAATGTGCCACTCATGGAATCTGTTTCTATTTTGCCGCGCTGGGACGCGAAGACGGCGGAACGCCGACTGGACGACACTTACCGCTCGGCATGCGGATCGGGATATGTATATATATATGCGTGGATAGCAACACGGGCACGGGGGGGGGGGGGGGGGGACTAACGCGGAAGACGGAATGGGGGATGGCGGAATAGGGGGAGAGGGGATAGATTATGGAACGGATAGTAGTGGAATTGGATAGATTATAGGTCGGATAGTAATAGGGATGGATAGTGTATAGGGGGGATGAGGGAAGGACCAACAAGGGGACGATACGGGACAAAAACGGGACGACCTGGGGACAGGGATGCAAAAGGGGTGTAACAAACGGGGGCATGGGATGGATAGACAGGTAGGTCTATAAGTGGTACTCGGGGTCGTTTCAATCATGGATTGATAGCGCCAGGGGGACGGCGATGGGGGGTATCCGATGCTTGGCGGGGGGCCTTCCCCCAACGACGTCTTAAGTCACTCCTGGGCTACACGCCGGGACTGCAGCGTCACCTGGGACCTTAATTTGGTAAAAGGTTTTTCGATTTATGGCAATTTTCGACGTTCGAGTGGAAGTGGATGGATTGATCCAATTCCGACTAGTTTCGTGGCAATTTTCGACGTTCGAGTGGAAGTGGTTGGATTGATCCAATTCCCACTAGTTTCGTGGCAATTTTTGACGTTCGAGTGGAAGTGGATGGATTGATCAAATTCCCACTAGTTTCGTGGCAATCTTTCGACGTTCGAGTGGAGGTGGATGGACTAATCAAATTCCCACTAGTTTTGTAGCAACTTTCGACGTTCGAGTGGAAATGGATGGATTGATCAAATTCCCCCTAGTTTCGTGGCAATTTTCGACGTTCGAGTGGAAGTGGATGGATTGATCAAATTCCCACTAGTTACATGGCAATTTTTCATGGATTCAGATGTTACACGAGAGGGCTTATGCAGGATTATGGTGACGGCAGATATGGGGCGATACATTTACGTGAGTAGTCTCACGCAAAATTTTTCTTCTGACGCAATAGAAGCGCATCGGATTTCGAATCTGGGGAATAATGCGGAACCGATGGGCTTAAATCGGACAAACATGGAATTTATCAATAACTATCAGGGGGGTAGTATAGACTCACACTAGGTGGGAGGGACGATGAGTGAATTTAGGATAACACGGGGTGTGCAATATATCCAAGGGGAAGTGTCCAGTCACAGACCATCTCTCGAGATAATTTACACATTTTATCCCGGTTTGGTTCGGCTGGTCTTAACTCGACTTCTCGCGCACCCTGACGAGGGCACGCTCGGGGGGGAGAGGGGATTGTGCCGGCCCATCCGGTATATAATGGCATTACTCTATGTTCCGGTCTGTTTGGCTTGGAGAGTACGGAGTCCCTTCTACGTTAGGTATTCCTCATTCTACAAGTCGTTAGACAGTTATTATATTATTAAATATTTGGTCTCGGTAACAAGTTTGTCAGTTCTGCTATATACTTGCGGATTAAAAGTGTCGATTGGCATCGTGGCTTCTGACGGAGTCTCTCAGCAAACCGGAGCGCAAAGGTATTAGGTCCGTGAGTGACCGGGTAATTACCTAATCAACGGTTATGAGCCGCTGGGGAAACGATTTTCGGCACCATGCGGTTAGCATGAGACAGTTGATGTCTCACACACCGGTGTTTAGCGGAAAGAAAAAGGATTTGCAGAGTTGCTATTATCAGATAGAGGATATGGTATTAGCACAACTCTCGGAGACATGTTCCATGATGCTTTTAAAGACCATAAAGCGGCAAAGACGAAATATGGTTTTGACAGAGATAGGATGAGAAAAGCAGAAGAAATGGATAAACCGAGAGAACCACACGAGGTGGACACACCAGATGGATCAGACGAAGAAGACGAAACACAACAACCACGACAACAGAGACAGATAGATAGCCAAACACCACCAGAACAAAAGTCACCGACAGACAAACCACCCAACGGGAAAGACATGACGAAGGAAGAGAAGAAAGTATGGGAAGTCAGAGCGATCAGAAAGAAGAAGAGGGCGATGACAAGAACCAACAAAGATGTGTACTTGCTAACAAAGAAAAAGTACAGAGAGGAACAGCAATATCTTCATCAGTTAACACAGTGAGAGGGAAACGAGAAGCAAAGGTTAGGACACCAGTTACACAAACACCTCCAGAAAAGAAGGCAGGCGTTAAAGCAGCTACTGTAACATTGACAGGAGAGAGTTAGTGTGCCGGGAGTAGCTTTCGGAGAAGAATGGGCCAAGGAAGAATATGGAGACAATTGGCAGTCAGTAAAACGAGAAGGAAAAGTCTTAGAACCACGCGAGAAAGGAGATAGACTTAAAGTCCGTAAACTGCCTAAGCCCAGTCACTTCGTAGTCTTTGACGACGGTCAAGTAGAAAAGATATTAGACAGCGAGATTGGAAAGTATCGGATAGATAGGATAAGACCAGTCGGAGAACTAGAGCACCCCGGTATGTCCGCGGAAAGTATCGTAGAGGATCACACCACTGCGCTACTGTACCTGACATTGAAGGTACCAAAGACAATCGTAGATGAGGGCTTAACCGCAAAAGAGTTGAAAGCAGGAATGGATAAAGAGATTGAAGCTCTGAAGTCTTTGAACACTTACACGTGAGTAAGCCCCAAGGAAGCTAAAGAGAAAGGAGTAAAAGTAGTGAGACTCACGTGGGTACATAAAGTTAAACTAGACGAGAAGGGACGTAAGTTCATTAAGTCAAGGTTAGCTGTGCGAGGAGATATGCTAGAGCCGGGAGTTAGCTACAACCCAGATCAATTGTTTGTACCCTGCGCCGCGCATCGCTCATTACTCTTTTTGTCTAAGCTTGCAGCATGGCATGGACATAAGCTATACGGTATAGACTTCAAAAATGCTTATCTAAATGCACGCATGCATGATCCTGTTTATGCTTATGCACCCGATGGGATAGACAGAGAGGAGCATGATGGCATGATATGGAGAGTAGATGGAGCTTTTTGTGGCGCGCCGCAAGCTCGTAGAGATGGTATGAGATATTAGCTCCTAAGTTAGAAGAATTAGGATTCAGGTTACTAGACTCAGATTTTTGCATGTTCGTAGAAAAGGATAAGCCGATAAGAGATGCTATCATATGTATTTTCCATGTAGACGATCTTATTTTCTCAGCTCCTAACGAACGAGCGTACGACCGTTTCGCTAGGTAAACTAGAAAAGTTTTATCCTCTTAAGCGTTTGGGAGTTGCTAAGGAGTTTAAAGGGATAGAGATAGTTCAGGAAGGAGGACGCATTTTATTGCATCAGAATAAGTATTAGAAACAGATATTAAGGATGTAGGATATGCCGATGTCCGATCAGTTAGTACTCCTAGTGCTGAACATGAGCCCGAGCCCATGGGAGAAACAAGCGACCTTAGGAAACATTCGATACCTAGTTTGGTAGGGAAACTTTTGTTTTTAACTAAGATGACACGCCCAGATGCAAATCAAGCACTCAATGCAGCTAGTGTAATGCAAACAGTAAATCCAGGACAATGCTTATGCTCTCTTAGGTAGGATCTTCAGGTATTTGAAAAGTTCGTATCGCGGTATTGCATTTCACGGGCCTAGATCATCTCAAGAAGGAAGAGCATACCCGCGAATTACTGTGGCCCGATGGAGCACATAAGGTCTGTAAGAAAACCGAAAAGTCACGTACAGGTTATGTAGTGCTTTGGGGAGATCCGGTAGCTTGGTTGTCAAAGCGACAGACTAGGATTCCACTTAGTTCTAATGACGCTGAAATTTTCGCGGCAGCAGAATGTATACGGGAAGGATTGGCTATCCGACATATCACGGAAGAGTTAGAAATAGCACAGACGGGACCGATAGAGCTTTATGAATATAATGCACAGACTATCTTAGCAGCAGAAAGGGGAATGTCAGGACCACGCACTAAACACTTACCCCTAGAACTTCATTTCATTCATCACGCACAGAGAGACAATCAGATTAAATTTGTAAAGGTAGGAACAAAGAAACAAATCGCAGACGTACTAACCAACATGTTCCTAAAGATCAATTTGAATATCTCGTTAGTAAGTTTATGGTAAAACTTGGTCCATGAGCTTATGTCTCAAGTCTGCAAACTCACGCTAAATACGTAAATTTACGCAAAGTCAACTTATATTGTTCTGTTGTGAGTTTTCTCTCTTTGGAGTGTGCAGGAAGTGTTTTGCGCAGGTAGTCGAGCGCATTGAAGCGATGTTCCCGTCGACTTGAAAATCGAGCGCAAATGCAAGGCGCGTGGTTTGCACCACCACACATCGTATTGCGACGAGAGCGGGAAGAAGACATCAGTCATCGGAGCCGACTGTACGTCGCGTAATTTTATTATTGGCGGGATGGCAGAATTCAACTAATTATGTTGGACTCAATGAGTCGGTGATGTAATTTAGTTTACGTACTAATATGGTCATACTTGAAGGACCTTCTGCTGATGTTTTAATCGTAACACCGAGATGCCATTGTGGTAACGAAGGATAGGCGGTTGGACTGAACGGAATGGCAATTTATCAGTTTTGTGACCTAATGAAATGGCGGCCATTATCGCATTGCAATAGTTGTTAATCGTAGATGTATTAATTGGTAATTTGCATATCGACATAGAACTAAGGGGGAGCGTTGGTAGGATAACTACGTTAACTATTAGTGATTACTTTGTGACTGGTAAGTAATTTATTCGTATAGTCGAATGACCGTATAGTTCTAGTCAATAAGGGTAACGGAAGTAACGGTCTATATTGGCATTCAGGATTGGACAATAACAATTGTGTAATAATTACAGTCGTGCGGACTTTATTTCAGTTTCGTTATTACCTTTGAGTTTGTCAGTTCTGCTATATACTAGTGTCGGTTGGCATCGTGGCTTTTAACGGAGTCTCCGGAGTGCAAAGGTATTAGGTCCGTGAGTGACCGGGTAATTACCTAATCAACGTCTTCCAGTCAATAATTGAGTTCAGTGAGGCTTACGCTAAACAAAAATATCATCTCCAGATGACTGGAAGACTAGAGAGATTGAGGGCACTGTTTCACCGGACCGTATGGTCGCACAAAAGACAAGTTCTGGGTGAAGTGAGACCCAGAAGACGAGGATGACTCCATGATGATTGCCTCTGAGATTTTAAAGTATCGCATTGAAGGTGGTGTAGGACGCATGCACGACATACCAGAGCAAGCTCAGGAGGCCACAGCACAAGCTGGAGGGAGCAATCATGATGGGTATGCTTGCTTTCTGTGTGCCTCGTTTTTTTTTGTTGCTGTGCATTTGTTTCTCTGTGTTTTGATCTCGAGCGATCCCGAGGATGAAGATTACTGTATTAAGACCGGAGGTCTTACCCTTACCGAAGCTCAAAGGAAAATTGAAAGGAATTTAATAATAAATCTGAACACAACTGGTTCAAGGAAAACAGAAAGGGAAGTCAGAATTGAACCCAAACAACAAAAAACCGCTAAAGACAATGCACTTTCAGAACAGAAAAACCGTTAAAGACGGAGTGTCCCTTTGACACGAATCAACTGACACGATGCGTTACGTCCGTAACATGCACAAATGCCAAATCATACCACAACAACCCATAAATGTAATTTCCCTTATTTAGCCATAAATTCCAGTCACGGGAAAAACTGCCAAATTTCACGGAATTTCCGTGCTAATTTTCCTTATCTTCAAACGGTTACTACATATGCTACAAAAGGATCGGGTCAACGCTATTAATGTGGGAGGTTATTGAATACGGATGCTACAGCTTTGTGTAACTTACATCCTAAAAAGCTTCACCACTCCGGTAGACGGTTAAGTGTAAAATATAGGATTTAAGGCGCTATGGGATCTAAGCTTCCTAAATTCCCTCCCATAGTATTACCCCTTATCCTAATACAACATTAAAACCGGAAATATTGTTCAAAACCGGAAATGTAATAAGAATTCATATTAAAATACATTTAACAACAAGGAATCACTTCCACGAGTGAATTCCCGTCAAAACCAATAGCGTAAAAACGATGTAGTATACCGTGGGTGTTACATTACGAGTACCTAGCCCCCTTCTGTTCACAAGTGTTTGTTTTTGATTTGGTGTTGCTTTTTTGTCAACTAAGGCTTATCGAGCCCCAACATGGCGCACGCTACTGTATCTATATCTGGAAACCCTGCCTCTACCGCTCTCTCATGATCACTCGCACGCACGATCACCGCCCCTGCTGCCTTTAACATTCTTACGTGCTTATGAAATGGGTGGTTGCTGAAATCACCAGAAATTTTCATCTCACCCGTAAATTGAGCCCCGGACTTAAACGGAATCATTTTCTGAAATGCATGAATGAAATCTCTCCGCCGCATATCATCCTTAGATGAAGTAGGTAAACGCATTAAAGTATCAAGAATGCTTACGTCGTTATTGTCTTTTTTTGGTTTGGTGGGGGTGTGTGGTGGAGGTTTGGTTTCCTGTGAGTGTGGTTTGTAGAGTGGGGTTTATTTGCTCTCTCTCTTCTCACTCACGGACGCTCCCCCCTGTGCCTCAAACCGCTCTCTCACACTCTCCCACATTGCCTCCACAGCGTCCCAGTAAGGCACATCTGCCTCATGCTCTGGCCAGCCGACGCCCCACGACTCTAAGTCGTTCATCATTTTCTTGCGCAGACGAGATCGTGCCGCCTTCCCCTTCCTGCTCAGCTCGGAGGTGGCCTTTCGCTTGTTCTTGTCAGCCATGGCCTGCCCAAACACAAGATTTTGTTCAAACACCACAAAAACATAACAGAAATGCAGAAAACAAGCTTGGACACCAGCAGCAAAGCAAAAACAGCAACGAAAAAGAGAAACGGAAAGCAAAAGAGAAACTGACACCCGCACCCCCTCAGAACTCTAGACAGACAAAGAAAGAAACACCACAACACACTACATCCACTCCAAAGAGCAACACAACAGGCCCACAAACTATTCGTTGTCAAGGGCTAAACTGGAAAGGAGAACAGTGTGGGGTGAAATTTGGACAAGGGGGGAGTTGGGGGAAGGCAGGGGAGGAAGCAAAGAGGCTAGCTTATGCAGATTTGTGCGGGTATCATGCCCGTCAAGACCCACAATTTCCGTCCATTGATCTATCACAGGACCCATCACATCGCCCATGCCCTTCCCGTGATTACCCATCTGAGAGTGAGATGATCAGAATACTGAGAGAGAGGGAGGGAAAGGGGCGAGTGCACAGCAAGTTTCGCTAAAAGATACGGCAAAACCCGGGAGAAGAACTCGCTAAGTTCCGCAAATATCGGGGAAAAAGACATACAAAGTGTCGGAAAGCCCGGTAAGAAAGTAGTTAGTACAGTTTCACGGAATGCTGCTATTTTGCCAGGGAACGAGGCGGGGACCGGCGGGACTAGAGCTGAAAAAGGGACGACGCACACGGACGCTGTTGAGCATGTAGGCGGGACAAGGGAGGGTAAGAACTGGCCTCGATCGCTGCTATCACAAGGTCCGTCTCCGATAGACAGAGTAGGAGATAGTGTAGAATCACAGGCACAGCAAACAAGTGACACACACACGCACACCACACATGTGGGGAAGAGCAGTAAAAGAGACACACAACACGGACAGGTGATAGGCTTTGAAGACTTTATGAGGATAAGTGAACAGCTGAACAACCTGTGTGTAATAGACGACGAGACAGGTGATGTCGCGAGAATGACGAAGAAGGAAGGAGAGAGAGTGGCTGAAGCAGATGGACTGCTGACAGATGTGTTTTGGGCAGTGAACGAAGTGTTTCTAAAACATGCAGCAGGGACATCATTGATCACGAGAGAAACAGTCATAGAGAAGAGAGAAGCTAAGAACACTGAAAGCACGAAAGCTAAAGAAAGAGCTAAGTGGGAGTGTGAGTTCAGACATAGCGAAGGACATCCAAGACCTGAGAAGACAGAAATAGCTAGAGTGCTATATGCACTGACGAAGGGAGCAGAACAGATAGTAGTGAAAGAAGGACTGTGTTATGACCCAGACGGTAAAGAGAACGAGTCTTACTCAGAGCTTTTAGCCATCATAGATTACGGGGTACTTGACATGGCCAAGAATCACAACAATCAATTTGCCCTTTTCATAGTGAGATCGATGCCCCACTTGATGAAAATCTGGCACGAGGTAGAAGCGAGAGGGGGTACTTTGAACGCATATCTGCGTAAGTTACACTCAGGAGATGCAGTTCTTTAGTCCAGAACAGGCAGCACAAAAGAAAAAGGAGTTTGATAGGAAGAGACGGGAGATAGACGGACACTCAGACCCAGAAGAGGAAGATGAGTATGACCCGGAAAACCTAGAATTCAGACGAGATTAGGGCATGTGTACCCATAAGCTATAGATCGTATTGTGAGCGCGAAGAGTAGATTGGCTGCATGAGGAGAGGTTCGAACAGGAAAGGAAAGAAAGGCTCCAAAGGAAAGAGAAAGAGAAAGACGAGGAGCAGGACCACAACCACATGGTAGACGACAGCAAGACGGTAGGTCGAAAAGAGAAGATGATAGTGCAGGACAGTGGATGGTCAAGAGACATAGCCTGTACACCACACATCTTGCGCAACGTTCGAGAGATCGAACCCGTTAGCTTAGTGTAGTGAGACATGGGGAAGCACGATTGACAAGAATCGATGGATCGGGAAAACCAGTTTTGGTGAAGAAGGATATGTTGTTGGACACTAGGGTACCGGTTAACATCATGTCTACAGGAAATATGGATCACAACCACCACCGGTCTATTATCCACCAGAACGGGCAACTACTAATCCTTAAGCACCCCATAAGGATCAAAGAGAGTGACGTGATCGTGAGGGGGAGGATGGCACCTAGCATGCTTTATCGCTGGGATAACGAAAAGGGCAAGCCCCTCAACATAAACGTCGCGTTACGACCCCAAAGTGAAAGAGAGAAAGAAGAAGACGGGGTAATCGGGGCGGGAATCCAAAGAGAGAGAAAAAGAGAGTAAACAAGCGAGAGTAAGTGAGAATGAGGAAGCCAGAGGCAGCGTTTTATATGCTTTGTATCCTGAGAAAGGCGAGAAGGGTAAAACGATTGACATTTATGTCATACATCAGTGTAGCGGTCATAAGGCATTACCAAAGACCTATGCATTAGGCAAGGCAATGGGAAGGAAAGTGATAGGAAGCGAAGATAGAGTTAGATTTTGCGAAGCCTGTATGATGGGGAAGGCTAAAGTGTTGCCCCGATTTAAGGTTAATAGAATTAGGAGAGCGAGCTACCCTTGTGAGATTCTGCATTTTGCATTAGACACTTCCGGACCGTGGGCGGTCATGCCAATTCACGGTAAGTACTATAAGTTTTGCGTAACAGATGATTACTCGGGGTACATCAAGAATTTTTACTTACGTTACAAGAACGAATTTGTAGAGTGTTTGAAGCAAGCAGTAGCATGGTTTGAGAGGCAGACAGGAAGGAAAGTGAGACAGATCACTTGTGATAACGAGTTCGATGTCCCAACTGAAGTCATAGAGTGGTGGAAGCCACTTCAATTCATTTGGAAGACTAGCGCTCCAGGTGACAAAGATGGCAATCCCATATTATAGCTGAGAAGGTCAATGACATCACAGCCGGACCGGCCCGGGCCATGCGATACGATGCTAACTTGCCTCCACAGTTTTGCGCAGAAATGGAGCATACAGCCACAACCTTGCACAGCATTCTACCGGCCACGACAGGACCTAGGAAAGGCACTTCACCTTTTGAGCAATGTCTTGGCTACAAGCCAGCTATCCGACAACTAAAGCCTATAGGATGTTTAGATGTAATGTATATAGGAAAGCAGGTAGGTAAAGGAAATTATAGGGGAAAATGCGTAATGTTGTTTGGATACGATGTGTTTAAGGAACTATTCAGAGTTTGGGATGGTCGTACGATCATCACTAACGCGTAATGTACGCTTTGACCCCAATATAGTTGGTAAGGAGGCTCACCCACCCAGAGAAGTCAGATGGGACGACGAGGAATCTGAGGGGGAGAGTACTGACACCGGACAGCTAGAACAGCCACTAGACGAACCCGAACTTAAGGTTGAGGGAGAATCAGACAAACATGAGGAGAAACAGGAAGATAAGGGCATTCACGGTCCAGATTCCGGTCTCCCATCAGTGTCGAAGGTAGAACTAGCTGACAACAAGGATGATGGGCTAGCACCCGTCACATCGTTAGAGGCGCAAAGCCCCGAAGCAGACCACCCCAGTAGGAGGTACGTAGAGGGAGTCGCGCCCAACAAGGGCCCTACTTGGGAGCAAAGTGAAAAAATCACATCAGCTAACATAGTGAGAGGAAACGAGAAACAAAGGTTAGGACACCAGTTACACAACCACCTCCATAAAAGAATGCAGCAGTTAAGGCAGCTACATTGACAGGAGAGAGAGAGTTAGTGTGCCGGGAGTAGCTTTTGGAGAAGAATGGGCAAAGGAAGAATATGGAGACAACTGGCAATCAGTTAAGCGAGAAGGAAAAATCTTAGAACCATGCGAGAAAGGAGACAGACTCAAAGTCCGTAAACTGCCTAAGGCCAGTCACTTCGTAATCTTTGACGACGGTCAAGTAGAAAAGATTTCGGGTCCGGCAGAGCCGACGTGTGATAGATTTAGATAGAGAGGTGTTTGGGCCCGCAGGGCATGTGTACCTGAAGCAGTAGGGGGGGGCACCTACGCCAACCACCGCGCTGCCGACCCCGCCTCGCCGCGCTGTCGCGCTGCGAGGCGGGGTCGGCAGCGCGGGGTTGGCGTAGGGTGCCCCTTTGCAGTTTGCGACACTTAATTTTAAACTAACACTATAGTCTTTAATAATAATGACTTTCACTAGTACTGTAAATAAACAGAAAGTATGATGTATTCATTAGGTATTTCATTATTTCTTCGTACCCTTTCGAGAACGACCTACTGAATCTTCCGAAAATTCATCGCGAGCCCTTTTCGGTTTCGAACGCTGCTTGTCCATAGCGGTGACTTCTCGAGCGAGATAAAACGCAAAATGTGTGATGTCCTTCACACCATAACCACCTTGATAGCATAAGCGCTGATCAATAGCTTTCAAATCACCTGGCTGGGGGGTAGCAGATTCTGGTTGAAGACAACCAGGTTCTTCTGACCCCATGAACTTCATACTATCAACGTAATCACTGAATCCCTTAACATTCGCAAAATCTCCATAATCATCTGAACGAATTTCTTTTTCATTTAGCTCTTGCAGACACTGCTGAAACCCATCTGACTTTTCGATGAAAAAGTTTGTTTGGTCGTGAGCAATTAATGTCTTGGGGATTGGCAACGCTTCTGCAGCCATCTTGCCGAATGGCGAATCAATGCTACAACACCCGCAAGATGCTAAATCAGCATCAACTGCTAGTTCGCTCTGTGCACGTGCCCCTTGAATCTGTGCTACCTTGTTTGACTGTGATCTTCCCTTTCTTCCGTTTCTGGACTGCGGTACTGGATAATACAGATTAACCCCGACCAATGGACCAAACTTTGCCTCCCCGTCCCAATGCCATCCCTGATGAGTCGAAGTATCAAACTCAACATCCTCTGAACTGCTCAGCTTTCCACACGAACTTCCACCTATGTTCTGGTGCACACACATCACTTCCTCTTCCATCTTTGGGGCCCCAATTTGTCAAATGCTGAATACACCCCAGCTTCAGTCTAAACCCGGAGGGCACTACGGTGCTGCATGTCTCCCACTCCGTAGCAAGTTTTGCCCCCATCGCGATCAACGTTTCCTGAAGTTCTTTTAACTCAGGCTTATCGGACTTCAGTACAAAATGATCATCATTCAATGCACCATACCCATAAAGATCCAACGTGATCTGGTTGGAGGTGGCACCCAAACTAGTCCGGTGCTGGTACTAATGATTTTTTGTGCTGTCTTCTGTATCCACACTAACTTATCCTCATCAACACCAACATCCTCGAATATCCGATACCCATGTCGATAAAGGTGAAAACCTTGTTTTTCCGCTACCGAGACGAAATCTTTCATGTTATATGCTGGATCCCATCGCAGAAAAAATTGATAACCTTTCCACTGAATTTTGTCCTTTGTTTCGGCAGACAAGGAACATGCAAACTGAAATGGAATAACTTTGGTTGACCGATACAGACTGTAATTATTGCCTCCACACTTTTTACCTAGCTCTTGTATCTTCAAGACAACCGATGCTTCCAACCGCCACCGATGAGTTTCGGTAATTGACTCCCATATAGGAGTGTTAAACAGTACCTGCATGAAAGCTTCTCCATTAACATCGTATATCCTCTTTTGTACAGATCCCCTGCTGAGCAACTTAAAAGGTCTTCCGGCGCTCTCCAGTCAGGCCGCACATCCCCAGCTTTAGATTTTTTAAATCTAAAAATGGGTACCTAAGTAAGTAAATAGGGTACCATGAATTCCCTTAGTACTTGATATCCTATGCTAATTATCTTTTGCTTACTTAGTTAACATAGAGACGAGTAACGTTTTTGGTCGCAAAACCACGGCTGCGACAAGATATCTGCACGTTTTTCCTGAGACCAATTGTCAGGGACACTCGTAGAAGTCCTAGACGATGCGGCTACACACACAACACACACACACACATACATACACAACAAACATACGACATATCACCTCCCTTCCCTTTCCTTCACCTCCCTTCTCTTCATCTTCCCTTCCCTTCCCTTTCGATCCTTCTCTTTGCTTCCCCTCCCCTCCCTTCTCTTAACCATCCATTCCCTTCCCCTTCCTTCCCTTCTCTTCACCTTCCCTTCCCTCCCTCTCCCTTCCCTTCGCCTCCCCTTGCCCCCCCCCCAACCCCCCCCCCCCAACCACCCCCCCCCCACCCCCCCACACACACACAACACCTTGCCTCCCCTCCATTATGTTCCCTTGCCCCCCCCCCCCCATCCTGCCTTTCTTCTGCGGAGACGCCTTTGAAAAGGAAGAAGCACTCGTAGACGACGTGGCTACAGACAGACACACGCACACACGCACACGCACACACACACACACTAGACAGACATACAACCATACTCCCCTTTCCCTTTCAATCCACTCTATTTTCTTCACCTTCCCTTCCCCTCCCATCCCTTCTCTTCGCTTCCCCTCCCCTCCCTTCTGTTCACCTTCCCTTCCCTCCACCCCCCCCTCCCCCCACTCACACACGCACACACACCTTGCCTCCCCTCAATTCTCTTCCCATCCCCTTCCCTTCCCCTCCCCCACCTGTCTTCTGACGACCCACGCGCGAAGAGGAAGACGCACTCGAAGACGACGGGGCTACACACCACCAAACACAAACACACAGACAAAAACATGCAACATGTGCATTCCCTCTCTTTTGTTCGCTTTCCCTCCCCCCCCCCCCAAACACGCACACACCTCGCCTCCCCCCAATTCTCTTCCCATTGCCTCCCCCCCCCCCCCACACACACACACAAACACCAGTCATCGGCCGAGCCACATCCGAAGAGGAAGCACTCGTAGACAACAAATTTGCCCCTGACAAACACAAAATAGATGGAAAGAACCAAACGGGTGAGAAAAGGAATACTTGTAAGCCGCACAGACTTCAACGAATCGGTAGCTGAAACGGCGGCTTCTGACAAAAGAACAAGGCCTGAAACACTTGAAGAGAAAGCTTCTCCTCCTCCTTCTCCTTCTCCTTCCCTCCTCCCTCTCCTCCTCCTTCTCCTTCTCCTCCTCCTTCTCCTTCTCCTTCTCCTCCTCTTCCTCCTCCTCCTGCTCTTGTTGAAGCTCGCGATACTAGCGATTGAACCATCCCCCCCATGATAACACAGGTAAAATTCTCGCGACCGCTTTACATCCTCCAAAGACTTCAGATTCAACGCATGAATACCTAAAATGGTCTCCTTGCGGCAGAGATTCATTAACTCTTTCTGGTAATCGAATGTAATTTCTTCTCCACGTCTGATTCTCCTCAGTGCCACAATCTTTATCTCCCACTTGCCTTCTTTGAGCACTTCCAATAGTTTGCCAGCAAGACTAACACGCTCTTTCTGGCATAGTATCGACTCAAGTGTTTCTTGCGTCAATCCAGACTTCACCAGATGTTGACTCATGCTTCTTACCATCACGCCATTGTGAAAAAATCGATACGTAGCATTGGCACCCCGAGAGCTGTTGACGTATCTGATGAACTGCTGAGGAAGGAACGAAATGCTTCTATAAGCACTCTTTCCACCTGTCAAACCAGTTCCATCGACAAAGAGAATGGTGGCGGGGTGGTAAAACTGCAGCCCCGCTGTGGATAATGTTCGTTCTAGTGAGACGCATTCAGTATAGTGCAAACAATCTTGAAGGGTGTTCACGTAAATGATTTCTGCACACTCACTTGACTGCAAGGTCCAGTTGTTGGTGGCGAACAGTCCAAACCCCTTGGCATCATTCTTCTTGCAAACACTCGCCATCTGTGACTTTACAACTGTTGCTGCCTCTGCTAAGTTGCCCTCACTGCCACGGTCCAACGCTTCCAAGAGCGCGCTTGCCTCAAACCGATCAACAGAAGCTGCCTTTACAGGAGCCTGACCTAAAACTTGGTAATAAATAGTTTGTATCCCGGGTCGACCAAGTCCTGTCTCAGATGTACCAACCGCCTCTTTCACTTCGACCATTCCTTCTACCTGGCTGGAATCTCGTTTTGCAATCTCCCGTGTGATAAAGGCTTGAACATCTTGCCAGGTTGTTGTAGGTTCATCCAATGAAATTCTTTCCATAGTGGGCACTATCAACAAGCTTTGACGTAACGAACCCCAAGCCAACATATCCTTCACTACATTCGGTGCATGAAGTTGGAGATACCGCAAGCGACTGGCCAATTGCATAAGGCGCACCTTGGTTCTTGTGAGAAAATTATCTTTTGTTGGCAGCGCAAACTCAGTATCCAATTTTGCATCCAGCCAATGCTTTAAGGCTAAATCAAAGCTTGTAATACAATCCTGTTCTGGCACAGTAACACCCACTGGCGCAGAGGGTGCCCACGCAATCAGCCACAGCACCCATAAATTTGCAGCCATGACTTTCACTGTTTCACCTATATAAAATACAACGATATTACAACAGCAACAACGAAAAACACAGTTACTCATACATTAATAAATATTATCAAACACACTCTGATAAGATGATGACTAACGACTCTGGAACACAATAATGATCAATCCTAACTTCACTAACCACCTTCGTCCCATGTCAATCAAAGCTTATACATCGGAAAAAACATGGTCACAGAATTCAATCCAGTTTGATTAGTACAGTACAGCAAACCGATCCGAATACAATCGGCCTTGAGGCACTATGCTGATTTAGCAAACAGTACCGTCTCATACATACTGCTAAGAAAGTATATATATTGATAGGTCCAGGCATCCTCCATGCTTTCCCGGGTCTCTGACCCGCATCTGCTACCGCGCCTCAAACTATTGGGGAGCGGGCAGGGGGGGGGGGGGGGGGCGGCCTGCGGCGGGGGGGGGGGGAGGGAGCCGTGGCGCCCCTTCCTCCACCCCGCGCCCGGCGGCCGGGCGCCGTCGGGGCCGCCGGGCACACAGGGCGAGGCGGAGGCCACGCCGGTGTTCGGGGGCCCGGCGGAGGCACGCTCGTCGGCACGGTCGTACCCCCGGCCGGGGGGCAGGCCGCGCCCGTGTTGGGTAGGGAGGGGCGCCGCACCCCCGGGCAGGCGCGTGGGGCCACGCCGGTGTCGCGGGCCCTGCGAGAGGAGCGCTGGTCGGCACGGTCGGCACCCCCGGCCGGGAGGGGGGAGCGGCGGCGGGCGGGGGCGGGGACGGGGAGCCCGGGGGGCCTGTACACCCCTAAACGGCGCGGGCCGCCCCGGGGGCAGTGGTACCCGCATGGAGCTGAGCGAGCCGGCCTGGACGGAGCACTGCCCTGCCTCCCTCGCCGGAGACTCCGCCCGGCAGCTCGCTAGCTCCGCGCAACTGCAGGCGCTGCTGCGGCGCTACCGCGTGCCCGTGGGCGGAACGCAGCCGTTCAATAGCACCAGCTTCACGGGGGGCAAGTTCCTGCTACCGGATGACCCGCAGGTCTACTTGCAGGTGGTGGAGCTGCTGGCCTGCCTGCGGGGCACGCCCTGGGCGGTGCCGCTGGTCGAGCGTACGCTGCCAGACGTTGGTAAATTCTACTTGGACCTGGACTGGGCGCTGCCGGGCCACACGGCCTGCCCGGCCGAGATCCTGGCGCCCTGCGACAGCGCGGGGCCGGCCGCCCTCCACCGCGACTGCTTTGTCGCCGTGGCGCACCGGGCCGTCGGGTTCCTGGTCGCGGACCCGGCGCTGAGCACGGCCGTGCTGCTCAACTCCTGCGGCTACTGCCGGGTGCGCGGGTGCTACAAGGCGTCGTTCCGGCTCGTGTACCACTCGCTGTACCTGCCCAAGGCCGCGGCCAAGGTCCTGGCCTTCCTCGTCGCCAAGCTGTGCCACGTCCACTACGGCTGCGAGCGCGCCCAGGGCGAGCTGCTCACCAAGGTAGTCGACCAGTCGGTCTATGACAAGAACCGCCTCATCCGCTACCCGTACGCCGACAAGGGCGCCAGGCTAGTGTGTGCGACCTGCCGGGAGCTCGGCGGGGCCAAGCTGCAACTGTGCCTCAAGGGCTCCTGCCGCACCGTCCTGGCCGGCCGGCCTTGCGTGCCGGTGGGCCGCCTCGGCGCCGGCGGCGAGCTGACGACCCGCGGCCTGTCGTGGCGCGACTTCCTGCTGGACGCCAGCGTGCGGCAGCAACGAGCGGGCGCGCCGCCGCCGCCTCCGCCCCCCGGCCTGGCGCCGAGGCTGCAGGAGCTCGCGCGGCTGGCCCGGGCGGCCACCCTGGTCGTGGAGGACGAGCCCCCCGAGTGGCACCCCCCGCGCCGCCCGCGCCGCCCGCGTCCCCGTCCGCGCCGCCGCCGTCGGCCGCCCGTGGTCCGCAGCCGGCACAGGGGCCGGCGCGGGGGCCGGTGTACGTACCCTGGGACAGCGGGCTGCCCGGCCGCCTGCACTGCGAGCAGCGGGGCTGGGCGACCACCCCGGGCGCCACGTACGGCTTCCGGGCGCTGCTGGAGCACCTGGTGGCGCCTTACCTCGGCGCTGCCGGCGGCGAACCGCTGCTCAACTGGGCGCAGCGCGCTCACGGCAGCCACGGGGGCCGGGCGTCCGGGTGGGTGCGGGTCACGGCCTACAGCAACCTGACGGCGCCGACGCCTGCCCAGGCCGCCCGGTGCCCCTTCCAGTCGGCGGTGCGCGGCGCCGCGTACAAGCACCAGAGCAACTTTGTGTCGGCCGTCGTCAACGGGCGCAACCTCTTTTTTGTGCGCCACGACGACCAGTGCGAATCCCTGCGGCACATCCGGATTCGCTTGCCGGCCTGGGCGCTGGGCCGGCTGGGCGCCGCCCCCTAAGAATCAGCCCGTCCATGGACGTTGGGGGCCGGCCGGGCCGCCCCTGGCGCTTGCCCGGCCGGGCCGCGAGTGTGGGAGGGGGCGAGAACAGAGGGGGGAGCGAGGGAGGGGAGCGGCCAGCAGTGTCAGTAAAAACCCAAGCCAGTCGGTCACGCCAGTGAGGCCCGGCATCCCGGCCCGGCAGCACCGGCCTGCCTCCGGACGGGGCGCCCCGCCGGCCCCTCCCCTCCCCTCCCCCCCGCCGCTCTCTGGCCTCCCTTGGCCGCCCCGCCCCCCTCCCCCTCCCGGAGCCCCCCCCCCCCCCCTCGCACACAACTCGCCTCGCTTCCTCCCGCGGATGGCGAGCCTGCCGTACAACTGCACCTCGTGCCACAAACCGCTAGGCTGCCTGGTACCCGCCTACCAAGCTCTTAAAGCCGAACACTATACCTCGGCCGAGGCACTGGACGCGCTGGGCCTGCTGCTAGCGTGCTGCCGCCGCAAGCTACTAGGTGCCAAGGACTGGGGTCGAGAGGAGGTCGTGAGGCGCGCCCTCCAGCAAGCCGCCCGCCATGGAGATCACGTGGACTCCGCAAGCAGCGCAGTACGTGGAAGTTAGGCCCGTGCTGGGCTCGCACGGCACTATCCGGGAGGGAGACCTGATTTACACCTGCGACGAAGAGTTGCGGTCCGACGACAGCGATGTGGTCCTGGGCTATGCCTGGAACAGCTACGACCTGTACGACAAGACAGTGCGGGCCACGCCGCCCCTGCACAAGACCTTGCTCGGCGTCACGGACGAGACCGCGAGCCCTTTGCAGGCCGAGAAAGTCATCCGCGTCCAGACGGCGGGCTTGGCTTTCTACCCCGTGGCCCAGACGGTGGCGCTCAGCAAGTTTCCGTACGGTAGCTACGTGCTGATCAAGGAAACGTACACACCCCCCCGCAACCTCTCGGAACAACGCCAACAGAGTGAGACTCCACAGTTCCAAGAGATGAAGGCCTGGGTGCCCCCCTGCGAGCCCCGGACCGGGGCCGACGACGACGAGAAGCTCCGCGCGGAGGCCAGGGCCGGCGGCCGAAAGCCGGGCTCGCGCTGGGAGCTGCCCGCCGAGTCGTTTTACCGGCAGGACGGCAACGATTTCCAGCGCAAGTTCGCGGCCGCGCAGTGCCCGGGAGCCCGCGGCCGCGGCAGGGAGCAGCGCTTGCTGCCGTGTGCACAGGCCTGGCTGCTAGCCGTGCTCGAGAAGAACGCGGGCGGGGAGGCTAAAGACGACGAGGAGTTGGTGAGCATGCTGCAGCGCCTGACGGACTGGTGGATCGACGTGCTCAAGGAAGACAGGCACCAGCTGGACGACGGGTGGGTCTGCCTGGGGCAGGTCCTGGGGTACTTCGAGGACAAGCACGCCCTGGCCGTGAGGCTGACGCGGTCGACCAGGGGCCCCAGCCCCCTCCGCCAGACTAAATAACAGGGTGGAAGCACTGCCGTGCCGCTGGTCGCTAGACTAACCGGCGAGGCTCCCGACCGTTTCTGCCTGAACTACCACTGCCGGAGTGGGCGGCCGGGGAAGCCAGCGCATGGCGCAGGCCGAGTTAGTAAAGAGAAAAGAGAAAAGCAACAAAACCGCCGGTCGTCAGCTTTTATTAAAACAACTTGGCGTCTACTCTACTAGGACCACACAGTCACGCAAAGCTAACGCCACTTCGGAATTGCCATCGCCTGTGTCAGTCCCGGCCTCGTACAGGCCGCCCGCCAGCCGCTGCCACGGCTGCGCCGTCGGGGCCGCCGTGGTCTGCCGGTCGTAGTACAGGTAGATCAGCGATAGGCCCGGGCGACCCGCGACCTCCGGGACGCGCCCGTCCTGTAGGCCCGCCAACAACCGCTGCAGGCGCTCGAACCTGGCCGCCAGCGGCGGGTCGTGCAGCACGCCGTCCACCTCGAACCAGTGCGGGTTGAAGCGGATGTACACGACGGGTAGAGTACGGAAGCTAGGGTTGGCAGCCAACGCCGTGTTGATCTGGAGCACGCGCCCCAGCTCGCACCGGTAGCGCCGGTGCGCAAACTCGTCGTTGCGCAGCAACAGCAAACACCGGCGCTCGGGCGGCAGCGACTGGAACCCGAGCAGATGGAAGTCTGGTCGCGAGCTCACGGCTCCTGCAAATTGCGGGGTGATCTGCTTGTCGCAGTGTTTGTAGACGATGGCATTGGCAAAGTCGCGGTCAAACGCCCAGCCCCGAGTTGTCAGGAACTCGGCCAGCTGCTGCTCGCTCTTGAAGCGCTGGGCGATGCACTCGGCCGTGTGGCACCGCTGCACGTGATCATCCAGCAAGCGCTCCGTCTTGCAGCGCGTGGTGCACTGGAGCAGGCCCGCACCCGCCCGGAACTTGGCCGTGCTGAACGACGCAAAGGCACACACGTGCTGCCATTTCTTGCTTTCTTCGTGCCCCCTCTCGTGTGCCTTGAGACGGTCAGATTCACTAAAACAGGCCGCGCACTCTGGGCACGCAAACGGTTTCTCCCCACTGTGCGTACGCAGGTGTCGCTTGAGACTGCCAGATCTTCTAAAGCGGGCCTCGCACTCTGGGCACGCAAACGGCTTGTCCCCACTGTGCGTACGCAGGTGTGTCTTGAGACTGCCAGCCTGAGTAAAGCGGGCCTCGCATTCTGGGCACGCAAACAGCTTGTCCCCACTGTGCGTGCGCAGGTGTCTTGTGAGAGTGCCAGCCTGAGTAAAGCGGGCCCCGCACTCTGAGCACGCAAACGGCTTGGCCCCACTGTGCGTGCGCAGGTGACGTTTGAGATTGCCAGGTACACCGAAGCGGGCCTCGCACTGTGGGCACGCAAATGGCTTGTCCCCACTGTGCGTGCGCAGGTGTGTCTGGAGATGGCCAGCCTGAGTAAAGCGGGCCCCGCACTCTGAGCACACAAACGGCTTGTCCCCACTGTGCGTACGCAGGTGTGTCTGGAGATTGCTAGATACACTGAAGCGGGCCTCGCACTCTGGGCACGCAAACGGCCTGTCCCCACTGTGCGTACGCAGGTGTCTTGTGAGATTGCTAGATACACTGAAGCGGGCCTCGCACTCTGGGCACGCAAACGGCTTGTCCCCACTGTGCGTACGCAGGTGTCGTTTGAGATCGCCAGATTGAGTAAAGCGCTTGTCACACTGAGCACAGACAAAACTCTTTTCCTTCGCTGGTTGTAGGTTTGGTGTGGCCTTGCGCTCTTCTGCCCTGGTTTTTTGTTTGTCTCGCGTCCGGGCGCTGTCGGCTGGTAGACTCGGCCGAGTATGGTCGGTAGGTGTCGCATGACGCGCGCACAGCGTGGGCCAGTCACGATCCCCGCGCACCGTCGCCACCGTCGCGAGGTTTTCCTGCAGGTAGCAGCTTTCACAGGCCGGGCGGTCCGCCGAGGCTTGGCCTCCCCGCCACTCCTTGAACACCAACCGCGTGTTCTCGACGACTTTGAACGCAGCCCCATAGTGCTGAAGCATACGGACTCCCTGCTTCTGCTCCACGAAGGGCTCGGCGCTGGCCAGGCGCTGGAGCCACAGCTGGACCGCGGGTGAGGCGGTCGGACCGGCCGTCGTGCTGTAGTCGTCGTCGTGCCGCCTGCGCTTCGGGCTCTGGCGGCCGTCCACCTCGTCTGCCGGCCGGCGCCGCACGTGTCGCTGGCGTGACCGGCGCCGCGCGAGGCGCCGGCACAGCCTGGCCGGCCGCTCGGCCTCGTCGTCGCCGGCGTCGCGTGTGAAGCACCTCTCGCACGCCGGCTGCCAGCTCTCGGTCGGGCCCGCCAGGCGGCACACCAGCCCGCCGTCGCGCACGCACAAGCTCGCCGCGCCGACCGCTGCCACCGCGTCGCGGGAGCCGTACCGGCGCACGAAACTCCGCACGGCCCGGCTGTCCATCCAAAACTGGTCGAAGTCCCTCTCACCGCCCTGCGCTGGAGCAGCAGGCTCGTGGGAGACAGAGGAATAGCCCGGGGGATGTGTCTTTCTGGCCCGGGGGGGGGGGGGGCAGGAGCCGCCATCCCCCCCGCCCGTCTCCCGCCCCGCGCGCGTGGAGGGCTACCCACCCCCCCAGGCCCTCCCCCGCCGGCGCGCCGTGCCCCGACCCGAGGGTGGGTGCCGGGGGGGGGGGGGGGTGCACGTGCCCGCGTCTCCCGCCCTCCTCTCCCGTGGGGGGAGGAGGGACGCGCGACCGACCGGCCTCCCCCCCTCTCTTCTTTTTCCCGCCCCCGTTTCTATCCGGGCCGGGGCCCGGATGGCTGCCGTCGCTCGCGTCCGGGCCGGCGCTATACCAAACTCTCCGCCCTTGGGCTGTTCGGGGTTTAATTCCAGGAGCCAACGCGGGTCACAGACCAACCACGAGGGAGTCGTGGGGGTGGAGGGTCCTCCTCCTGTCCCTTCCCGTTCTGTGGGGAAGAGGACTAGAGCTAGCCAGGGTGCTCGGGTGCACGGAGAAGTTCACGGAACAGTTCTTCCACCGCTTCCCGCGTATCATGGAGGCGCGCTAGTCAGTTGTCACTAAGGGCGTCGTCCCACAACTCACTCAGGTCCAGGCTGCCTAGTTTGGGCAGGAGGTGCAGGCCCGCCCGCAGTAGCCCCGTGCCCGTCAGTTGCCTACACCGTGCGAGATCCAGGTGCTCTAGGTTTGTTAGCCCTGCCAGGTGTAACAACCCGGCGTCTTTCAACTCCGAGCAACCGGCGAGGCTTAGGCGCTCTAGCTTGGTCAGGGTTTGCAAGTGTGCTAGCCCGCCGTCAGTTATCCGTTGACAATCGGTGAGATCCAGGCAACGTAGCGCAATCGACCCCTCCAGGGATTCCAAACCAGCGTCTGTGATCTCGTAGCAACAGGCGAGGCTTAGCTCCTCCAGCCTCTGCTTCGGCACGTGCACCAACCCGGTTCCCGTCAGCAACGGACAGCCGGAGAGGTCTAGCTCCTGCAATAACTTCAACTGCTTCAGTCCTTTGAGTTCCTCGTCCGTCAGCTCCGGGCACTCAGCAAGGTTCAGTTGCCGCAGCTGTCTCAGCGCCGCCAGAGGCTTCAGCTCGAAGTACCCGAGCCTGGCGAGCTTCAGCCGCTGCAGCTGCGTAAACCTGGACAAGGGTTCTAGGTCGCCTTCGTCGACCTCTTGAAAGCCGCTGAGGTCTAGCTGCAGCAGGCGTGGGAAGGTGTCGGCCAGGCAGGCTAACTGTTCCGCGGTCAGAGCAGGCTGGTAATACTTCCTCGGGGAGGTGGGGTCCCCTTCCGCGCAAAGGAAGCGTTCCACTGTCACGCCCGGGAAGCTGTGGCTGCGCGAAGCCAGGGCCTCGAGCCCCTCCAGCCCCAGCAGGAGCTCGTTGAGGCGGACGCGGGCACTGCTCCAGGCGTCGCCGGCCACTGCCAAGAAGGACCGCGCCTGTGCGAAGGTTCGCAAGTCCAGCTGTGGGCACCAGAAGCCCGCCCAAAGTCCGGCCTGCGCAGGAGCCGGGCCAGCTCGGGGGCAACCGCCGCCAACCCAAGCAGCCTGTTATAGCCCAGCCAGTCCCTGGTACGGAACCAAACCGCGGTAGAGGGAGACCCTGGGGTGCCACCGGCTGCCTGCAACCGCGCGCTACTGAGGGGGAAAGGAGACAGCAGGGTGTGGTTACGTAGGGCAGTAACCACCTACCCCTGGCGCGCACGCGCTTCCTCCCCCCGGGCTGGCACGAGGGCCGGGTAAGGGGGAAGAGCGCGGGAGGGGGGAGCGCAGCGGGGGGGGGGGGGGGGGAGCGTGCCGCACGCCCCTCGGCCCGCCCCTCGGCATGCCCCTCGGCATGCCCCCCGGCCCGCCCCCCTGGCCGGCGGCTGGGGGAGGGGAGGGGCGGGGAGCTGAGCCGGGGGGGGGGGGGGCGCCGTCGCTCGCGAGGCGGACGGGCCACCCCCCCCCCCCCCAAAAAAAACCCCCAGCGTTGGCGCGGGCATGGCGGCCAGCGCCACCGAACCGGCCGCCGGCCGCAGCCCCTTGCAGTTGCCGGGCGCCGGGCCAGAAACCCGGCGGCCAGAAGCCCGGCGGCCCAGGCTGACGCGCCTGCAGGAAGAGGCGGTGCAGTATGCGCTGAGCAAGAGGGGCCGGGCGCTGCTGGCGCTGCCCCCGGGCCGGGGCAAAACCGCCATCGCGCTGCACATCCTGACGCGGCTTAGCCAGGAGCAGAGTTTCCCCGCCCTGGTGCTGTCGCCGGCCTCGAACTGTGCGCACTGGCTCCAGGAGGCCGACAGGTGGTGTGGCATGCGGCACCGCCCGGAGACCTACCGGCGCCTGCGAGACGCTCCGCCGCCCGGCGCCCCGGACCCGCCCAGCCACGTGTGCGTCATCCAGGAGGGCCGCGACCTGTTCCCGCTGCCGGGCGCGCTGCTGTACATCATGTCGTACGAGATGGTCAGCGCGCTGGCCGCGGCCGGTCGCTTCCAGGGCCTGCGCCTGGGCTCGCTGGTGGTCGACGAGAGCCACCGCCTGCAGAACCCGCACAGCAAGATTGCCTTCACGGTGCGGAGCCACTTCAACCAGCAGCAGGTGCCCTTCTGCCTCTGCCTGACCGGGACCCCCGCCAACCGGACGCGGCACCTGTGGCCGCAACTGCGGCTGCTCTGCCCCGACAGCGTCTGGAACAAGCGCGGGCCCGGCATGCCGCGGGGCGCGCTGACGTACGAGGAATTCGTGTTGCGCTACTGCGGGGGGCAGTACGTGCGCCGGGGCTTCGACCGCGCCACGGGCCGGCCGATCCGGGTGCTGGACGCGGGGGGCTCCACGAACCTGGGCGAGCTGTACCAGCGGCTGTCCAAGCTGTGCCTGTTCACGGGGGACGGGCTGGCCCGCGAATGCGGGGTGCAGGTGTTCGCCGGCGCGGACGACGCTCGCGCGGGAGGAGGCGAGTTCACGTTCAGGCGCACGGTCGTGATGTGCGAGCTCCGGCCCGCCCACCAGGCCCGCCTGGCCCGGCTGTGGCAGCAGGAAGCCTAGGCGGCGGCCCAGGTCACCGAGCTGCTGGGCAACGGCGGGGAGCCCGGCCGGCGCGGGCTGGCAGGCGTGCCTGCTGGAGTTCGGGGGCTGCCGGCCCGGGCGCCCCCGGGGGTGGCGCCCCCCGCCGCGTCGGTGTTGGTGCCGGCGCGCAAGCGGCGGCGCCTGGAGGACGAGAGCGCCGCGCCGGCGGCGCCGCCCGGGCGCCCGGAGGAGGAGGAGGAGGAAAAGAGCGGGGGGGCCGCGCCGGCGGCCGGGAGCGCACAACCCCCCTTCCGCCGCCTGTGCAAGATCCTGTCCTTTACCCTGTACTATCAGGCCGCCATGCGGATCAAGGCCCGGATCGCGGCGCGCTTCTTCAAGCGGCACGTGCGCCCCCTGCTGCGCGAGCGGGCCCAACCACCCCACAAGTGCCTGCTGTTCTGCCACAACCACAGCTTCGTGGAGCTGCTAGGGGACCTGCTGCTCCGGCACACGTGGGACGGCGACGACGGCGCGGCGGCCGACCGCTTCATCACCCTCACGGGCACGACGCCGCAGCCCAAGCGGCCGGAACTCATCCGGCGTTTTCAGCACGACCCGCGCTGCCAGGCCGCGGTCCTGAGCATTCTGGCGGCGGGGCAGGGCGTGCACCTGACGGCCGCCAACCACGTCTTTTTCTTCCAGCTGACCTGGAACGGGGGGGACTTGCTGCAGGCCGAGAAGCGCGCGTGCCGCATGGGCCAGCGCCGGCACGTCGATATCAAGTTGCTAGTGCTGGACTGCTTTATTGAGCGCCGGCAGCTGGAACTGAACCTGAGCAAGATCCGCAACCAGGCCTCCGTCCTCAACCAACAGGAACTGGCCGCGCACGGGCTGGCGTGCGAGACGGAGACGTTCCGCGCCTCGCGGCGGCGCCGGCGCGGGGCTGCCGAGCCAGCGGCCGCGGCGCCCGAGCCAGCCGCGGCGCTGGAGGCGCCCGAACCGCCCGGGCCGGCGGCCACCGCTACCGCGTAGGCGGGGGTGGAGCGGGGCACGGGCGCCGCTTTTTTCGCCTCACCTCCCCGGGGGGCCACCCTCCGTGTGCCTCAGGTTCTGGTCCTGACCTTCTTGGAGGGGCGCGGCCCGTCCTGGCCCTGGGTGCCGCCCCCCCGGGAGCTCTTCTTCCTCTGCTGCAGGCCGTCGAGCTTGGCTTTGAGCTTCTCGATGGACGCTGGCTTCAGGCGCCAGCAGCAGTGGCAGGCCAGCGCATAGAAAGCCAGGCTGCTGATGAGATGGCTCAAGTCACCCGGGGCGTCCCGCTTGCCTCCTTCGTACTGCAGGCGGAACGCTCTCGCGATGGGGTTCCTTTCTTCTTCCTCTTTTTCCTCTTCCCTGTTTTTGGGCTTTAGCGTTCGGTGTACGTAGCGCTCCATCCGCTCCAAGAAGCCCTTGGGGGTAGGTGTGTCTGTCCACTGCACCTCAGCCAACAGGTGCAAGGCCTCGGCCAGGCCTGTCGCTGGGTCGCCTCCCCCGACCTTTTTCGCCTCTGCCCTCAGCACCTTCACCGCTTCCCCGAAAGGACAGGAAAAGTCCGGGTCCTGCAACGGACACTGCGCCGAGCCCTCCGGCACGCAAGCGACCTCTGCGTGCTCCATATCAATGAGCAGGTTAGCCACCGAGTTGGCCACCGTAAATAAGTACAGGGCCAGCGCCCAGGCTGTATCACTGTGCAGGCAGAGCGATTCTCCCCACGCAGTGGCTTCGGCTAAAGGAAGGGTCCACCTGTCGTAGGGTTCTACGTCGATCAGCCTCACGACAGGGCCCCCTC
The DNA here is from genome assembly GCA_019918135.1 of Paulinella micropora. Taxonomy (NCBI): domain Eukaryota; phylum Cercozoa; class Imbricatea; order Euglyphida; family Paulinellidae; genus Paulinella; species Paulinella micropora. The sequence continues at coordinate 13,994 of WBZZ01001109.1, read as the reverse complement.
TCTCTTGGACCTGTAACATATTATCAAACCTCAGGTCCAGGCAACCGTAGGCTCTGTCCGGCTCTGCCCTTGCCTTCTCCTGTAGCACCTGCACGTACCGAAGCAGAGTGCCGTGCACCGACTGCAAGACCCTGTGGTGCTCTTGCTGTGTACTCTGGGAGGCCAGCAGGGTGCTGACCATCTGGCCCAAGGGGAGGATATGCAGGATAAGATAGAACTCGCGACCGGCGGGATTTCCAGCATGTTGCAACCAGTATGGATACGGACACTGGCGCCGCGGCGACGGTCCGGGCTCGAACAGGAAGCCCCCCAGCTGCGGAATCTCGCGGCACGTATCCTTGTACTGACGTTGCTCGTCATTAAACGCACGCAGCTGTTGCATGAATGTGGCCACGTTGTACGGCACGGCCCAGCCGTACAGCAAATGGCTGACGCCGACCTCTTCCGTGGCCAGCGCGTTGGCCCAGTCACGGCGGGCCGCTAGCTCGGCCTCGCTGAGGTACTCGTAGCCGGCTCGCACGACATAGGCAGTCGTCAGGCGAGTGACTACGTTGACGGACCCCGCGCACGCCCAGTCCTGGTCCCGGTCCTGGTCCTGAGTGCACAGGCACTCCTCGGTAGCTCCTGGGCAGGCCTCGTGCCGCTCTATCCGTGCTCTGAGCATAGCGTGCAGGGCGGCCAGCGGCCCCGGCGGACCGGCCAGCCCCTGGGCAGCAGCGGACGACACCTGCTGCCACAGCCAGGCTAATTCGCCTGGGGGCTAGCCCCCTGGAGCCAGGCCGCCTTGCCTGGCAGCAGCCGGTGCTCTCGGTCGAGCGGGACTGCCCCGCCTGGGCGACCAGCGGGTGAGGAGGCAAGCATACGTGGTTTACAGCCAAGTACCAGAGCCATTGTCCCCCCCCCCCCCCCCACGCCCCCCCACGGTTTCCCCTCCCTGTTTCTTCTCCGCAGTGCCTCCTGCCCGCGGCGCGGCGGAGCGGCGCGCACACGCCGCACCACCCCCTTCCCTCCCGCGGTCCCGGCCCCACGGCCCGGGGGACGCGCACACGCGCCCCCTCCCCGCCCCCGCTGCCGGCGCCAGCCCCCCTGGCGCACGCGTGTGCACGGCGCCCGCCCGGCACACTTCTGACCCAGGGCGGTGGAAGCGAATGGCAGCCAACCCGACGGCCGGCCGCGGGGCGCCGGGGGACGGCAAGCTTAGGGGGCCTAGTCAGACCGACGGGTACCAGCCACTCCCGGCGGTGTGCCGCCGGCTCGTCGCCAGCTACCTCCTGTGCGCCGTGGACCTGGCGCGCTGGCCGTGGTGTGGAACTTGGCCCCCCACCAGGGCAGGGCACAGCCCCGCCACTCCTGGAGGCTGTCCCACCTGCTGGCTGCCTGGGAGCAGCCGGCCGCCGGCCGGCCGCCGCAGGGCCCGGTCGAAGTGGTGGTCGACGTGGACGAGGGACTGCGGCTGGCCAAGATCGCCTTTGTGGCTCCGCTCTCCGTGCTAGGGGCCGGCCTGGGCCTGGACGTGCTGGCGCTGCACGTGGTGAGCGGCGCGCGGGGCTTCGAGCTGGGCCGGAACCTCCGCGAGCCCCGCTCGGACGCGGAAACCGCGCCTACCTGCCAACTAGTCGAGCTGCGCGTCGAGGCGGACTGCCCGCGGCGGTTTGCCGCCGCGTGCAGCTTCCTCAGCCAGACCACGTTCCCCCGCTTGGAAACGCTGTGGCTAGCGTACGTCGGCCGGGACCGCCCCGCCTGCCTGTCGGGGCTCATCCTAGGCTTCCAGTGCCTGCGCTTCCCCCGCCTGCGCGTCCTGGTGCTGGGCCCGCTGCCGGCGGCCCTCACTGGCCAAGTGTGGGCCGACACGGACGTGGTCTTCCGGGGTTACGCGTGGCCTGGTTCTAGCCTGGGCAGGCGGCCGGCCCGGTTCCGGGAGGAGCCAGCCCCTGGGCCTAAGTCACGCTAGCCTAGCTAGTCCGGTCCTAAAATCACCGTGGCGCGCTCCGGAAACCGGGGGGGGGGCACCCCCCTCTCCCCCTCGGCCCCCGACGCTTCTCTCTGCCGGCGCAAGCCCCGCGTCCACCTCGTTTCCTTCCCTCCTCGCTAGCCTCCCCCCTTACACTCTCTCTCTCCGTCCCCCCGCCCGGCCCGCCAGCCGGGGACCCGGCACCACCGGCCTACTGTGCCAAAGGCGGATCGTTTCGTGACAAGGGTACGAGCCAACCTGTGCTGACTATGGGAGCCGCCGGTTCCAGGCACGAAGAGGAGGAGTCGGGTGATCAGGCAACGGGCCCGGGGCCCGAAGCCCCCCACCTGTCTGTCCACGACCTCCTGACCGGGCAAATCAACGAGGCTCCCTCGGAGCTGCTAGTCCAGCTACAATCTGCGATTCAGAGGAAGATAGCCGGGCTGCTCCAGAAGAATGCATTTCCTTTACTGGAGCTGAATCCCGAGGACGTCTACTTCGGCGCGCCAGGCGAAGCCGAGCCTAGGGTCACTACCGGTGCAAGACCAAGTCCTACACTGTCCTCGCAGCGGCTGAACCGCCTGGTCTGCCAAATTATGCAATTTGAGGACGGCCGCCGGACTCGGGGCGCGCAGTCTCTGTCTGCCGTGCAGGCCTGGGCTATCCTTTTTTACCTCTGCGGGGCCTTTGGGGCGCGACAAACCGAGCCCGCTAAGAGGCGGCGGCTGGAACGGCAATTGCGCCAGGCAGTGGCACGGGTCACGCCAGAGGGCCACGGGGCCAGCGAGAGGCAGTGGGCGCTGCTCAGCCGCGTCCGTAACAGGCTGTCTGCTTTGGAAATCGTGCTGGGGACAGCCGCAGCAGAGGAGAGGGCGGCGGCTGACCACGAGGAGTCAGGCCTCCTCAGCCGCAGCCAGGTCGCGGTAAACGACGAGGCGGAAGGTCCTAGCCGTAGTATCCCGTCTCAAGGAGGAGAACAGGAAACATGCAACGAGCCCAGTCGGCCGCCTGGCGGCCAAGCGGCGGCGCTCGTGGCGGCCGAGAACTTCCTGCGGGGGGCCAGTCACGTGGTCGAAAGCCTGCCCGGCGGGCCGGCGGGCGCTACGATCTCGCTGCCCTCCTTGGGGGAAGGCAGCGCGAGCCCCGCGCACCAGGGTCTCGAGCGCGTGCAGGCCGCCCTCAGCCTGTGCCACGCAGTCGCCAAGTGCACCCACTGCGGGCGCCAGGTCGACACCCACACCGGCAAGGGGCACCGTCGTGAGTGAGGGAGAGAAGAAAAAGCGGGGGGGGGGGGGGGCAGTGGGTGGCGGGGGGGAAACGCCGTGCGGCCAACCCTACGTGGTCTGTGAGTCATTAAAAGTAACCGTCCTCGGCCGCTTGCTCTTCGTCCTCGCCCGGCGGCCCGGCCTCGGTCTGCCATCCCGCCGGCCCCGGCTGGTAGTCCGCCGGCCACCCCGCCGGCCCCGGGGATGACCGTGGAGGAGCGGGGCGGGGGCGCCCGTGCCTGGCCGCGCTGCGACGACGTGCGCGGCGCCGGCCGGCGGCGTGCTAGGGGCCAGGCGGCCGGACCCCGCTCCGGGCCCTGGCGCACGGGCTGGTAACCGCGCCGCCCCCCCGGCCAGCGCCGCCACGCGGTGCCGCAGTAGCAGCACGCCGAGGCTAGCGCGAGCGCCACGCCGACCCACAGCCACGCGGGCGGCGCGGGCCACCAGCACAGGACCCCCCAGGCCGACCGCCACTGGTTAAAGTGGAGGCGCGCGACGGGGCCCTGCGTCCAGGCCGCGGGGTCCAGCACCAGCACGGCCTCGGGCAGGCCCATGACCTGCCAAGTATGGGTCTCGTTCGCGAGCAGGGCGGGGTCCTGGACGCCGGCGAGCTGCGCCAGCGCGTCGGCCAGCGCGGCGCCCGGCAGGTCGGCGGGCTCACCCCAGAGCGACCGCCCCCAGCCCCGGTCCTGCAGGCGTGAGTGCAGGAACTGCAGCACGTAGTACGGCGTCCGGGCGCCGGGCAGAGCGGCACAGAAGATGGCGGGCCCCGGCAGCAGCAGGCTGTCGGCTACGCCGGGGCCGGGCCACGTGGTCCAGGGGGACAGCAGCTCTAGTTCCCTGGCCGCCTAAGCACCCCCCAGCCGGTGCACGAGGGCGAGCCCGCCCAGGACACTCCGTTCGGGCGCCCGGGCTAGGTGTTGGTAGGCGTTCCAGACGTCCGGGTAGTACAAGAACACGAGGCAGCTGACTTCGCTCTCCTACCACATGGCGTGCGTAGCATTGGGCAGTAGCCTGGACCACGACAGGCTCCATTGCCACTGGCTGGACAGCCTTCCGCGTGCCCGGTCGGCACATTGGCCCGTCTCCACAATCTGGTGCAGCAACGGCCCGGTGACGCTCGCCAGTTCACGCTCCTTGGCCCGCACGGCCTCGACACACTGTGCCTGCCGCGACAACAGCCCGGCGACGCCCCAGGCCGGGCCCAGCGCCCAGCAGCAGTACGCCGATGGCCACCAACGCATGTGCACAGCCCACGGCTCCACCACGGACGGGGCGGAATGTGGTGACGGGGTCAGGGCACGGTGCTCGGGTGGGAGAGGGGGGAGGTGGGGGGGGGGGTCACCCTCCCCCGGGAAGGGGAAGGGGGGGGTCCCCTCCCGCGTTCTCTCTGCCTCCAGACGCCCCCCTCCCCGCCCGACCTGGGGGAATTATTCCAACCTCACTTTCCCCCGCTCCCGGTCGCCCGGAGTCCGTCGGCGTAGGAGGGGGGGGATGGCTCGGGCGCAGGACACACACCTTCCTCTCCCTGTGGCTCCCTGAGTTTGGAGGGGGGGGGGGGGATCCCCCGACCCCCTGAGTTTGGCAGGGGGGGGGACCCTGGCATCCCGCGCCTTCCTTTTTCCCCTAGTTGGGGGAGGACCCTGGCATCCCCCGTGCCTTGATTCTTTTCTCCTGGGGGGGGGGGTGTTCTCGAGCTTGTCTCAAAAGTGTCTCAAGAGAGGGGGGGGGGTGTCACTCGAGCTTGTCTCAAGAGTCTCAAGAGAGGGGGGGGGGGTGTCACTCGAGCTTGTCTCAAGAGTCTCAAGAGAGGGGGGGGGGTGTGTTACTCGAGCTTGTCTCAAGAGTCTCAAGAGAGAGGAGGCCCTCGTCGTCCCGCTCCTTCTCTGGCGCCCCCCCCTTCCCATGCGACCGGGTCTAGAGTGACCCCCCCCCAGGGAGGTTGCTTGCTCCCTGCGCCTCCCTGAGAGGGGGGGGGGGTGCCTCCTCTCAGAGGGGGGGGGGTTGCCTCCTGCCAGAGGGGGGGGGGGGGGGGTTGCCTCCTCCGAGCAGGAGGACCCCCCCCCCCCACCCCCTTCCCCTACCCCCTTCCGGCCCCCTAGGGGGGTCCACCTGCCGCGGGGCCCGGGACCCGCGGCCACAGCGCTCCGCGACCTGGGCTGCCACCACGCGGGGGGGGGGGGGGCAGACCGAACCCCGCGTCCCAGTTGGGGGGGGGGGGAGAGAGGCCCCGCGCCGGGTGTGCCGCGTGCAGCCCGGCCCGGGGCGTGGAGCGCCGGAGGGGTCTCCGGAGGGGTCTCCCGGAGGGGCCTGGCGCCGCGCAGCCACCGCAAAATAGCGCATGGTTAGCGAGAGGTGGAGCGGGGAGGCCTCGGTGCGCGCGGCGCAGCCCCCCGACCTGCCCGTCCTGCGAGAGCTGGTGGAACGTTCGTCGGGCACCCACGCAGACACCGGGTTCAGGCACAACTGGAACCTCCTGGCAAGCGCACTAGCCGAGCCCGGGAGGCTGTTGCTGGTGTACGAAGAAGGTGAGCAGCTGCTAGCGTACGCGCTGCTGTCGGTAGCCGACGGCTGGCGCCTGGACCTCTGTGAAGTAGACGTGGGGCGACGACGCCAGGGGATCGGCAGCGCCTTCGTGGCGGGGTTGCTGGCGTACCTGGCCCGCACGACCCCCGCCGATTACCTGGTGCTGCGCCGTGAGCCGCAGCACGACTACACCTTCTGGCTCTCACGGGGGTGGGAGCCAGCCGGCGCGGGGCGGGCGCAGGTGCTGTGCCGCGACATCCCGCGGCCGGCGGACGGACTGGCTGGGCTGCGGCAGCGGCTCCGCGGAGTGCAAACTTGCGCCGTGCACTTGCTGTTCGGGTCCGGGGCTTGGATTGTGCCGGCGCGTGCGGCACCGGGGGCGGGCGCCACCCGCTGCGTACCCTGGGCGCGGGACAGGCCGTACCCCCAGCGCACACTGGCGTGCCCCGCCCTGCGCGTGGCCGGCCGCGTCTATTTTCCGTTCAAGGTGGTCGAGCAGCAGCGCCGCGCGGGGGGTACACCAAGCTGCTCTGTCTGGTCGACGGGCAGGCGGTCTTCTTCGGGCCCGTCATGGCGGGGCGCGACGTGGTGGCGCCCGGCGCGGCGGGGCTGGGCGTGCGTCCGACGGGGGCCGCTAGCTTCTGGCTCTGGGGGCTGCGCCTGCCCGGGCAGGCGCCCCCCCGGCCCGCAGAGGCCGGTCCGCCGGACCTCGCACTGGAGAGGCGCTGGTTCCGGCACGTGGACCTCGTGGCGCTAGCCCTAGCTTACGCACGCCTGGATCTCGGCGCGGCCTGGCAGCCCCGCCAGGCGCGGTCACCGCGGGCGGGCGACGGCGGCGGGCGTGACGCGGTAGCCTGGGAGTTGGTGTTACGGCTGGAGGCCGCTCCCGGCGAGGACCAGCCCCCTCCCTGGAGCGGGGGGGGGAGGGGCAGGAGCGGGGGGAGTGAGCTCTAGTTCCTGGTTAGTAAAAAGCCCCTGCCTTTAATCCAAATAAAGAAGACCAGGGCAGAGGAGCCGGGGCCGGGGAGGGCCGTGCTGCCGCCTAGGGGTCGTGCCCCGCGAGCCGCCGCTTGGCCCTCGCGCCCGGGCGGGGCGCCTCCGCCGCCGGTGTATGCCGGAAGGGGTAGGTGGGGGCTAGGGGGCGCTCCCCCTCCGCGCGCGCCGGGGGGGGGCCCAGGGGGGTGGCCAGGGGGGTGCACAAAGTCGGTTCTGGCCAACCTCGTACAGCACCTAGCCGGCCTCCCCATGTTGCCCCTTCACCAGCCTACTACCGCGGCATCCGGCGCCAACGTCCCTGCCGACGCCGCGCCGCCCGCGCCCACACCCCTCGAGCAGGGCTGGGAGAGCCTCTTGCAGGGTGTCCTGGAGGAGCGTTGGTCCCCGGCACAAGCGCACAAGCTCCAGTACTACCTGCACAGCGGCAGCCTCGAGACCGGTGGTCTGCAGGTGTGGAAGACCCTGGTCGCTACCTTGCTCCCACGGCGCGAAGAGGAGGCGCTGCTGTTTTGCTTGCGCGCAGCACGCGCCAAGGTGTGAGACGCGATCGGTCTGCTGCGCGAGTGGAGCCAGGAAAAGCTGGCAGAGTGGGACGGCGCCGTGGCGCTGGGTACGGAGCTGGGGCTGGCGGTGGTCCAGGGCCCGTGCACCCCGGCCACCCGCCAGCAAGTGGAACGCCTCATCGACGGGGCACCGGCGTCCGAGCTCGGGAGAATGGCCTGCGCACAGGCGGCGCCAGAAGTTTTCCTCGAACTGCTCCAGGGCCCCGACACCGAGCTGGCCGCTTCGGGCGGCCGGCTGCTGGCGCGCGTGAGGCTCAACAGCCTGTCGCCCATGGCGTTCGCCCTGGCCTGGCTGCGGCTGCTGGCGGTGGCGACACTGCTGTGGTCGAGGGCCCTGGCCAGGTCTGCCTCGGAGCGCACGCTGCGCTCCTTGCTGGCGGGCCTGCGGGCCCGGCGCGGCGCGGCCAGGAAGCGGGCCGCGTCCAGGTTCCCCTTGGAGCTGCTGTTGGCGGACATACTGGATGAATTGCGCGTGCCCCTGGCAGAGCAGAACGTGGCCGACGCACGCCGGGTGATAGCCATCCTGCGCGCCGCACTGCTCCAGTCGCAGCCCGAGGACTTTCGGCCGATCTTCCTGGACGCCGGGGCTTTGCTGCACTCTCGCAGCCTGGTCTGGCCGGTGGCGGCGGTCCTGCTGAGGTCCCCCTTGCTCTTGCACACTTTCCTGGGGCTGGGCACCCCGGTGTACCAGCCGCCTTTGCCCTTCGAACTGCGGAGCCAGACGGTGCTCGAAGTACTCTGCACGGGCTTGTGCGCCGAATACCCGTGCGTGAAGATGGCGAGCGAGGACTTTGCCGCAGTGTGGCTGATGCTCGATGTCCTGGCCCACTACGGCGCGGACCCGGCGTGCGAATGGCTCGGCGAGCAGAACGCTTACGCTGCGCAGTGCATGGGTGTGCGGTGGTGGCGCCTCAAGGCCCGGCTACGGGCCCGGGGGCTCCCCAGCCCGGCCTCGGCCGTGGACCTGTTGCGGACCATCGAACGCGCCGCCCGGCTCATCGTCCACGAGCCCCCGGCCGAGCCTCAGCGTGACGAGCCACCGGCCGCGCCCCGGCGCGACGGGCCGCCCGCCGTGCCGGGGGCAGCAGCGTCCTCCGAACCGCTGGGCTCGCTACTGCGCCGTGACCAGCCCTACCTCGCGCCGTCCCTGCCCGGGGGGGAGAATCCGCCGGGCCCGGCCCTGGGCGCGCTGCTGGAGGCAGGCGCCGGACAGGCCTGGCCCCACGGCTCCCGCGGGACGGACGGGGTCCTGGCGCAGCGAGAGACGGCACCAGCACCCGACCGGGCGCCGGCCGGCCGCGCCCCCAGCCCCTTGCAATCCGTGCTGGAGAGGGGCAAAAGGCTGCGCACCTGCAACAAGAGGCTGGCCCGCGAACAGAAGCGATTACAGTCCGAGGTGGACAGGCTGACCTCCCAGCACGAGACACTTAGCCGCCGCGGCCAAGAGCTCCGGGCCGAACAGGCGGACTTGCTCGGCACCCTCAAGGGCCTGCGGAGGGCGCGGCTCGGGCTGGCCGCCGACGTCGCGGCCGCGTAGGCCACCCTACAGCGGCTGCTGCAGGCCGCCGAGCAGCAAGAGCCCTCCCGGGCTCGGACCTGTGACATTTGCGAAGAGGGCCCCCGGCCCCTGGTCGTGTTTGTCCCCTGCGGCCACGCCCGCGCGTGTGGCGAGTGTGCGGCAGGAATGCGCGAATGTCCCTTCTGCCGGCGGGACATCCAGACCCTGGTGGTGCCGATCTAGGCGGGCCGTACGCCGGGCCGTCGCAGTGTGCCTAAAATTAAAACAAAGTTTGCCTGTCTCTGCTACCGGCTTACCGGTCCGGTTGAGAAGTTCGCCGGCCGGCGCCCGGGATTGACTTGAAGAAGCGCCTGGACATTTAGCTACTTGGAGAACAGCTCGACCGGGTGGAACCTCTTCCCCAGCTCCGCGGTCTGTAGTGCCAGCGCCTCCCTTTGCCGGGCCAGCGCCTGCTCGTCCGTTGTATCCGGCTCGTAGTACCAGTAAATGTCTACCGGAACCAGGCCCTGCTCTTTTCTAACCCGGTCGAAGTCCGCCAGGAGCCGATACCACTCGGGGTCCGGTTTCTCCCAGCACAAAGATAGTTTCCTCAGGCTCTTGACCTCCGCCAGCAGCTCCACCAGGACGATCCCGTCGAACCAGCTAGCCTCTCTGCTTGTGCCCAGCGTCACGTCTAGCTCCTGCAACGGTGGCCGAAGCAGTGCCCGCAGCTGGCGATACGAGAGGTAGGTATAGTTTATCGTCAGGTGGGTTAGTGCTCGCATCCACGGTATCGCTCCCTTGACCACGTCAAAGCCAGCGAGGCTGAGCTTCTCCACCGTCGCCAGGCGTGCCCAAGCGGTCGTCGACACCTCTATGCGCCGGTATCTTGACTGAGCGGTAACACCGGTGGCGCTTAAGGCTACCTCCCGCAGAGTGGTTGATCCTGGCGGGATGAACACGCACCAGCTCTGGACCCCGCGTCGCCAACGACAAGACCTCAAGCTTCTCAAGCTTCTTCAGAGCGGGCCAGCCTTGAGCACCACCCTCGAGCAGCCTACCAAGCGCCGTCAGCCGGAGCTGGGTCAGCTTTCGGCAGAGCCCGACCCCCGCGTACAGTCTTGCCACCCGTTGCTGCTCTTGCCGGGCCTGGGCCTCAGTCCTTGGCCAGCCAGTAACCTCGAACTTGAACGTCTGCAGGGTTCGACGAGAGCAGGCGAGCGCTTCCTCCGCAAATTCACACATGGACTCGGTTTCCTCGCAGGCGAGGCACAGCTCCGACAACGGCTTGAACCTTTGGTCCCAGGAGGGTAGCCCGCCGCACGCACTCAGCGTCAGTGCGCTGCCTGCCGGGAGCTGCAGGAGCAGCCGCCGGGGGGGTGCTTGGCAGTCCTCCAGCACCAGCCTGCTTAGCCGTGGCAGTGCAGCTTTGTCGACTTCTGCTGGCTGATCTGGATATTTCTTCCAGTCTAGGTCCGAGAGGGTCAGTTCCTCCACGCTCGGGGGCGCTTGGTACCACCGCCAGGCAGGGGCGTCGTCGTAGCCGTAGTCTAGGTGCAAGCTACGGATTCGCAGCGAGGATAGCCGCGCCAGCTCCTCCTGGGTTGAGGCCTCGCCGATGCAGTTTATTCGCACCGAAGCGAGGGGGGGGCTTCCGCCGGGCCGGCGGTGTGCCACGTCGAGGAGCAAGCGGCAGTTCCGGTCAAAGTTACGCGAGAAAAAGGACCACCGCGAGTGGTGCGCCAGCTGTGACCAAGGCACCTTGCCTCACCTCTCGTCCTCGTCGTCCAAGGCGAAAATGTTGGTGCTATCGAACGTGAGCGTGACGTCAGCGGGGATGGCCAACGTAGTGTCCCACTTGAGCTCGTCTAGGCGCTCCAGGTACTCTAGTCGTTGCTGCTTAGTGGCTTCCCGGTCTCCCAGCTCTCGCATCCTTCGTTCTTCGAGTGTGCCAACCCCAAACACGGCCAGCAACAGCTTCATGCTTGCATCCTTGGCCTCTGCCAGAGGGGTGCACAGGCTTCTGGGTCCGCCGAACCACATGTACCGCTTACAGTCGCAAGATGAAGAGCCTGTTCTCGTAAGCCACACGGGGGTCTTGCTGTCTAGCAACTCTTGTAGCTGCGGCCCGGAAAGCCTGCTCTTGTTGAATTCGAGCACCACCGCTGAGGGAAGCTTCTTCCGCTCCCTACGAGCATTGAGGGTGGCCAGCGACGTGATCCACTCATCGGACTCGCCGTGAGTGCGCTTGCACAGGCGGAGCCTTTGTAGTCCCGGCAGCGCGGCTAGGCGACGCTGGACGAGGCTTTCGGTCAGCCAAAGACCCTCGTCGACGTCGAGCTTCTCCAGCTTACTTTCTGTCGTGGGCGCAAACAGCTGCCGCTGCAGCTCGTAGCCCAGCCGACCAAGGCGTACCAACCGCATGCTCGATAGCTTCGGCGGTGTAGGAGCGTCGGAAAGACTGCCAAAGCCCCCTAGCGTCAAGCGGGTCAGGCTCGTCATTTGTGCCCACACTGCTGAGTCGGCCACGAGCTCGTAGCGCCGCGAGGATCTCGCCAGGTGGATGGCTAATTCTTCTAGCCCGCCCACTTGACACCAGCCTTGCAACAAGTCCAACAGCGGCAATTGACTGGAGGCCCCCCCTCCGGCTCCTTCCTCCTCGGCGACGTAGATCCGCAGTCTCCGGAGGCCAGCCCAACAAGGCGGATGCTTCTGCTCAAGCAGGTCTGCCGCCGCGATAGATAGAGTGCAGGACTTAAGTTTCTGGCAGGCGCGGATCCCCGCCTTCAGCTCTTGTTGCGCCGTGGCAGACGAGTAAGTGTACCGGAGCACCAGGCTTTGCAGAGTCCCTCGGCAGTTCTCGAGCACCGCCCGGCATTCCCGTGCTTTGGCCTCGTCGAGAGTCAAGAGATCGAGGTTGAAGCGCGTTAATCCCTGCAGGCCGCCTAGCGAAGGCAGGCCGGCGTGGGACGAGGGCCTGAGCTCTAACTCCCTTACCTGCCGGGCTGCTTTTCCGGTGAAAAGGTTAGAAAACGGTATGTCGCCCCCCTCGTCTACATACGTCAACTGCAGCTTGGCCAAGAAGGGGTGCTCTTGCCAGAAGTTTGCAAAGCTGTACGGAGCCTCCTGTTGTCGCTGCTCCTGTTGTAACGGATACCCGCTCAGCTGAAGTTGGGTGCAGCTGCGCGGGATCGAATTCCAGAGCAAGCCAAGCCTCGTCGGGTCTACCCACAAGAATTCGTCCTCGAAATGGAGACGCAAGCAGTCTACCCTAACGCGAGTTAGCCGTTTCAGCAGTTCCTCCAGTTCCTCCGGTACCCCGTCGAGCGCGGTTGGCTGTAAGCCGAGGGTGACGGAGCTGAGGGGGCGATTCGATAGCTCTGCTTGCCTCTGCTCGTGCAAGCGAACCAGCATCTCGACGTTGGTGCGGAAGCTCGTGGTGGCAAACTCCCACACCCCATGGGTAGCTAGCCTGGGCCAGGCTCGAGCAAACAGCAGCTCCAGCAGCTCATCCCTTCCGTCGTCACCCGCTGGTATATTCTGGTCGCTGAATCGCAAGCAAAGACGGGACGGGATGTGGAGGTGCGCCCAGTCTCGTTCCGCCGGATGCCTGCCTGCTGCGCTCTTAAAATGTTTCTTTTCCGGCTCCACGCGACCTCGCTGTCGTAGCAGTTGGCTTAGGTCCGCTGGTGCGCCGTCTTGACAATCCAGTTCATTCAAGTAACGGTCGCCTTGGCCAAGCAGTGTGGCCCAAGCCATGTCTTCTCGCGAGTAGGACAGGCTCGGGTACAGACGCGCCAGTGGGTAAGCGTTCCCCGCATAAGACACGAGCGTTCCGCCGAGCTCTCGCATCACCGTCTCCCCCGCTGCGCCGAACTCTCGCCTCACTGTGTCCCCCGGCAGAGACGATGGCCTCTGCTTGTCTTCTTCTTTGCCGCATACCGCGCACGGACGCGACATGGCCGGCTGGCGTTGCTGGCAGCTGTTTAGCGCCTTGGGCGGACGCACCGGGTCACAGGGGCAGATGGGGGGAAGCAAGGAGAGGGAGGGGGGAGAGAGCAGAGAGGGGGCGGGGGAGCGGAGAGAGGGGAGTGAGAGACAGAGAAAGAGCAAGGGAGGGACAGAGAGTCAACCTCTTCTGCTACAGTACCCGTCGGGGTTGCCGGCCGGAGGCGTCTCGAGCAAGCATCGCTAGGGATTTAGGCTAGAATGCAGTGCAGGCCTGACAGGCAGAGGCGGCCTCTTCTCCGGACCGAGGCCGGGCACGGGCAGGAGGTCCAGAGCGCCGCGTGGAAAGGGGCCGCTTCCCTTCCTCTGTGTGAGTGAGTGGAGGGGGGAAGGGGGGGTGCATGCTAACCTCGGTGTGAGTTAGGGGGGGGGGTACCATTAACCTGGGTGTGAGTCAGGGGGGTGGAGGTACCACCAAATTTGGTGTGAGCGTAGGGGAGGGTGTACCACTAACTTTGGCGTGAGCATAGGAGAGGGGTACCACTAACTTGGGTGTGAGCGTAGGGTAGAGGTACTACTAACCTCGGTGTGAGCGTAGGGGGTGGAGGCACACTAAGCTCGGTGTGAGCGTAGGGGTAGAGGCACGCTAACCTCGGTGTGAGCGTAGGGGGTAGAGGCACGCTAACCTCGGTGTGAGCGTAGGGGGTAGAGGCACGCTAACCTCGGTGTGAGTTAGGGGGGGGGGGAGTACTACTAACTTGGGTGTGAGTTAGGGGGGGTGCACGGTGTGCGCTCCAGGGTACTGGGGGGGCGTCGGCTCCTTCCTCCCCGCGCCGGGGGCGGAGTCTCGGCTCGCGAGTGTGCACGAGCGCTAGGGGGCCGCGCTAGGGGGCCGCGCTAGCAGGTCGCAGCTGCGCGGAGCGCGTCTCTGGGTAGCTGGTCTTGTCTCGCGCGGGGCCCTGGCGGACCCACCAGGGCAGGCCGGGCGCCCCGGCCGGCGGCGCAGTTGGTGGCGCGGTCGGCGGCGCGGGCCGGGGCGCTCCTCGCTAACCCTGACAGCGCCGCGCCGGGCCCGGCGGCCCGGCTATACACCCGGTGAGGCATTTCGAGAGGCAGACGTGCGGCCGTGTCAGCAGGCCACACTCGAAGCACACGTCGGCAAAGCACCCCTTGTGCGGGCAGAGGTACAGCTCCGCTCGCCGGCACTGCGAGCACACCTCTAGCGCCGAGGCTAGCACGACACAGGC